>AWOL01S0050073.1:0-10097 GCA_000715115.1 Nicotiana otophora
AGTTAACTCGGCCGAGCAAGCCTGTACATTACCTTCTACCCGAACTTATTCAAGAATACCAGTGAAATCCAATTCATTAATAAAGCGGTAAGGAGGATCAAGTAAACAACAACTCAAACTCGTTATCAGTAGTTACATCATTTATAAGTTTAAAAATACAAACACTTTCATAGTTTGATGTGGAACGTGTGATACAATTACAACATTACCAATTTGACTTTCCCTATACCAATATACCACCCATGCTATGTTTATAGAGCCTCTATTAGATACAAAAGAGTACAATGATAGTGCCAGCAACAAGGCTCCGACTATACCTCAAAACATGGTGATAAAATGGACAAACGATACATGACCCCGAGTGAAGTGGGGCTCACCAAATCAACTGGAAAAAGAGTGTAGTGCTATCATTGATCAGTGTCACCTGCTATTAAACCACCTGCATCAATTAAAGATGCATCACCCCCGGTAAAAGGGATGTTAATACTGTCAAATAGTACTAGTATATATGACCAAACACTCTCTCAAAGAAACGAGCAGTAATGCAAGCAAGGATAGTCATAATATCAGTTAAAGCTTCAAACAATTACCAAATATCAAATTAGAGATAAGTTAAGTTTTAAATAAATTTCCAAATTTTAAGTTGAGAAATCTTTTGTACCGGTATAACACTATTCATAATTTCCATTACGATTTCCAATACAGTCACCACCATATGTGCATCATGGCATCCGATCATGACCCGATCGGCTAGGACGTCTCATGTGAGACATCAACCAAATCACGTTTTTAATTACAATTCTAACACAGTCACTGCCATTTGTGCAGCATGGCGTCCGATCACGACCCGTTCGGCTAGGCCGTCTCATGCGAGACATCAACCAAATCATAATATCAATTACAATTCTAACACAGTCACCGCCATGTGTGCGGCATGGCGTCTGATCATGACCTGATCAGCTAGGCCATTTCTTGCGAGATATCACACTTTTCTATCAATCATCCCATTTCATATTTCTTGCACATCTCTTCATTTCATTGGTACTAATGGTCACAATTGTATTATTTCTCTTGGCACATTTGTCGTGTTTCATATTTCACATTTCGCATTAAGTGATTCGTATTTCATGTTTTATATTTCATGCACACCTTTTTACTTTCAACCATCATCATGGACTTTCCAATAACAAGTGATTTCTATTCAATACATTTAAGCACACATTTGAGCAAATTGGAGTTTTAGGCACATTACGATATCTTACACAAGTTTTCATCAGATTTCCTTTGAAACAACACATGAGGTGAAGGCATTTAGATATGTAAGCCCCACTTTCAACACATTCTCAAATAGTAGTAAAACATAACAAGAGCATTTGAATTACACATTGATCACGAATGTCTTTTGACACCAGCTTATCCGGGTAATCGATTCACAATAAGCAACTCGGGACTTACATGGATATTGTGGGTTAAATTGTAAGAGAAGAGTTTAGCCAACATACGTTACTTGAGGTTCCTTAACTCTAAATGTTTCGAAAATCTTAGAAACGTCAATTTATTTTATAAAAGTAGGAAATTGAACCACAATTAGGAAGATGGTCATGGTTCTAGCTCATTTGAGCATTTTATCAAGCACTAGGTTTACATTAAGGTTTGAAGGTGCTTTTATGGAGGATTCCTCCATCCCACAACNCATCCATCGCAGCTCCTTTGACTAGATTGACTCAGAATGGTGAGATGAGAGTGAGGAGAGATTTTAAAAGCTCAAGACCACTCTGACTACCGCTTCAGTTCTGGTTTTACCTTCAGCATCCGGTTCTTATGCAATATATTTTGAGTTAAAGCCTTACGAGAATAACTACCCGATGCATGATTTTGAGTTAGTATCCATTGTCCACGTGCTTAAATTTTGTAGGCACTATATTTACGGTGTGTCATTTGAGGTGTTCACGGATCACAGTAGAACATAACACTTATTCAAACAAAAAGAATCTGAACCTGATGCAACATAGGTGGTTATAGCTACTAAAAGACAATGATATCACCATTCTTTATCATCCCTGAAAGGCCAATTTTGTGGCCGATGCTTTGAGTAGAAAGGCTGAGAGCATGGGGAGTCTTGCTTGTATTCAGTCAGCGATCGATCTTTAGCTTTGGATGTTCAAGATTTAGCCAATAGATTCGTGAGGTTGGATATTTCAGAGCCTGAACAGGCTCTTGCTTGAGTTGTGTCGTGATCGTCTTTGTTTGAGTGTATCAAGGCATGTCAGTATGATGATCCGCAGTTGCTCGTCCTTAAGGACACGGTGCAGCACGATGATGCTAAGGAGGTGACTATTATTGATGA
Source organism: Nicotiana otophora (assembly GCA_000715115.1). Lineage (NCBI taxonomy): Eukaryota > Viridiplantae > Streptophyta > Magnoliopsida > Solanales > Solanaceae > Nicotiana > Nicotiana otophora. The sequence goes on from AWOL01S0050073.1 coordinate 2,348, forward strand.
TTTGGTATTGAGTCTGCAAGGCCTAATTTGTATGCCCAATGTGGATGGGTTGCTGGAGCGGATTCCATTCATCCAGGTGCGATGAAGATTTACCATGATTGGAAGAAGCACTACTGGTGTAGAAGAATGGAGAAAGATATTGTGGAGTATGTGGCTTGCTGTTAGAACTGTCAGCAGGTTAAGTACCAACATCATAGACAGGGTGGTTTACTTCGGAGGATATTTCGGAGTTGAAGTGGGAGCGTATCACTATAGATTTTGTGGTTTGGCTTCCACGTACCTTGAGGAAATTTGATGAAGGAGAGTACAACATTTCATCGCTAGATGGATTGGTGGCTCATGGGACCAGTTCATACCGCTAGCAGAGTTTTCCTACAATAACAACTATCAATCGAGCATCTAGATGGCTCCGTACGAGGCCTAATATAGGAGGCGATGTCGTTCTCCAATATTCTTTTTTGAGCATGGGGAGGCTAGGTTGATGGGCACTGATTTGGTCTGTGATTCTTTGGAGAAGGTGAAGTTGGTTCAAAAGCGGCATCATACATCACAATCCAAGGAAAAGAGTTATGTTGATATGAGGGCTCGTGATGTAGTATTCATGGTAGGTGAGAAGTTTCTACTCAAAGTTTATCCCATAAAGGATTTGATGAGGTTCGATAAGAAGGGCAAGTTGAGCCCGTTGTATATTGGTCCTTTTAAGATACTTGAGAGAGTGGGTAAGGTGGCCTACATGAGATACTTGAGAGAGTGGGTAAGGTGGCCTATAGGAGATACTTATCGGGATTTCACCTAGTTTTTCGTGTTTCTATGATCCGGAAGTATTATGGAGATCAGTCACATGTGTTAAATTTCAGCTCAGTCGAACTAGTCAAGGATTTGACCTATGTTGAGGAGTCGATTGCTATTTTTGACAAGAAGGTCCGAAAGTTGAGGTCGAAGAACATTGCATAGGTGAATGTTTAATAGAGAGGTCACCGGTCGAGGAGGCGACTTGGGAGACCGAGCATGATATTTGTTGCCATTATCCTCATCTTTTTGGAGTTTCAAGTATGTCTCTATACTTGTTGGAGGATTAACATTTGTTTATGAGGGGGAGAATGTAACGATCCGACCGACTGTTTTGTGTATTTGATCCCGTTTTTCCTTTTCAAAGCTTCCCGTATATGTTTTTGTGGTTTCGTGACTTGGGGGGATAGTTGGTTGGGTTTCAGGAAGGTTTTGGGTTGATTTGGAATGCTTGGTTCTTAGTTAGGAACCTTAGGCTAAGAGTGTTGACCAAGGTTTGACTGCTGTGACAATGGCCATGTAACGGTATTTTGATGGTTCCAATAGATTCTTATGGTGATTTTTGACATAGGCATATGCTGGGAATTGGATTTAGAGGTTCCTATGTTTAATTGGCTCTTCTTGCCGAAAGTTGGCAATTTGGAAGCTTAGAAATTGCATAGGGTTAACCTTAGGTTGACTTTGTGGCTATCAGGTTCGGATTTTTATTTCGATACTTGGATTACGTCTGTTATGGAGTTTTGAACTTGTGTGCAATATTTGGTGTCATTCAGAGTTGGTTTGATATGAATCGGATGGTTAGTTGTGATTTTAGCGGTTCTTCAGTTTCATCGCGAATTCTATGTGTTTTTGGTGTCCCCACGTCGCATTCCAGATTATCCAGATGCTTTGTCAAGTAGGCATGATTGTCACGTTGATCGAACTCATGGTTCTGGATGTTATTTTGGTATTATGAAGTTTGTGATAAGATTGCGAGCAAGATCGTATGATGTTTCGAGACTTGTGCGGATGTTTGGTGTGGAGCCCCGGGGGTGCGGGTGAATTTCAAATGTGTTTCAGATTGGTTTGGACTTGATTCATAATTGCTTGTGTCCTGGTGTTGCAGTTATAGCAAATGCGAGCACCAGTTCGCATTTTCATATACCCCATTTGGAAAATAACAATCGCATTAGCGAAGGGGGCAATGGATGGTAGGCTTTGCACTTGCGAAGCAAGCCTCGCAAATGTGAAGTGGGTTGGGCTGGGAGCAGGTCGCTTTTGCGAAGGTGTATTTCATCGCATATGCTAAGTGAGTGTCACTTTTGCAACATTCTCTAGAATTTTGGTGATTTTTTATTATGTTTGAAAAATAAAAATTTGAGATTTGAGGGTCGAATTGGACTCGGATTTGAAAACCAAACACATATACGGACTTGTGGTGTTATGGGTAGTCGAGATAATGTTAATGTGCATTTCATTGTTAATGGCATTCCATTATGACTAGATTCGGCATTCCATTGTTAATGTGCATGCGGCGACATAAGAGTAGCTTGTGGGGGATAGTTATGAGATATATCGGGGGTGATTCTTGTTATTATTTATATGTTGGAACTGAGGGTTGATGTTTTTATCAAATTCTTGTTTTTATTAAATGACCTACCCTTGTGTTTTATGAGTCGTTGGTGGAATCCAACATGTTATCACATGCCCTGGTCCCATCGATACGTTGTTGGCAAAGGCGTATTTTCTTACATTGACTTGTTGTTAAACATTCTTCGAGGTGGTTAATATTTACTTTGTTATATTTTCCGTTGTGAGTTTTATTTTGATATCTTGCACATGCTATTTTTACTAGTGAGTGTCTTTACTTTAACCGAGGTTAGTCTTGACATTTACTGGGTATAGATTGTTGTATACTCATACTACGCTTCTGCATATATTTGTGCAGATCCAGGTATATCAGATCGTGCTGGACACTAGAGAATCGAGCCAAAGTTGGAAAGACTTCAAGGTATACATGTTGTTCCTCTCACATGTATCGAATTCACCTTCTGTTGAGTCCTTACTACTGTTTATTGTATCCCAAACAATGTTTTATTTTGAGACTTTGTGTACACTCTCTGTAAAGCTTATGACTTAGTATTAGCGTGTTTTTGAATTTGACTATTGTATTTCTATTTTAGGTTATGTTATGGTATGTTTTTCATCTTTCATTAATATTTAAGTTGCTATTAATCTGTTGATCATGTTATGTGATAGGCTTACCTAGTCTTAGGAACTAGGCGCCATCACGACCCTTAAGATGGGATTTTTGGGTCGTGATAGAGCCAAACTAAAACATGAATCCTATATTGCAGTAAATATGATGACATTACTATTTGAAATGAAAGGTGAAAAGAGTAATTTTGGGTAGGGGTCTCATGAAACAAAGTTATGAATTTATATATGGAAAAATAGATGAATACCATAAGGTATGTTACTTTTTAAATTTAATATTTGGGGGTTATAAATATGAAATACACATGAATTATGAAAATTATAAATAGTTGAAGTTAAGGTGGTATGTGTTATGAAAGTAAAATTTTAAATTTTAAAGCAAATAAAAGAAAACAAAGATAAATGGAAATGGTATTCAAGAGTTAAAGCTACGTGGACTATGTTCTAGAAAACTGCTACATTAGGTTCTTGATTACTCCATTGTGTTAAACAACTTAAATGAGAGAAATGAAGGGAAAAATAGTATTAAAAAAAGAAATATTACCATAAAGTTATACATTAAACATTTGGGAGTTATGGATATGAAATGGATGGGAGTGATTGATATTATAAAAAGTATAGGTTATGAAGATAAAAAAGTGTGAGTTATAAAAAATATTAATGTAAACTAAATTGACAGAATGATGAAAAATGCAAAACAACAAATTAGAGAAAAAAGATGAATATGCCTTTTTTGCTTAAGAGAAGTGCAACCTCACTTTCCTATTGCTCTTTTACATACATATAGACAAATTAGCGTATAAACTATCATATAGGCTATGTTGAATACAACGACATGCTATTACACGGTAATAGTTTAAAAAAAAGAAATAAAGAAATGCCAAGTAATAAAAAGAAATAAGATAACTATCAATTGAAAGAGATATAATTGTACATAGATTAAAGAATTATATGAGAACATACATTGTACTATAATGAGTCTGGAAAAGAAAAGAAAGAAGAATAGTCGACAGTAAAACTGTAACGTTTAAATATAGAAGAGAAAAACATTTGGGAATAATGATTGACTTTATTCTTTATATTGATAAGAAGATGTTGAATTGTTTGTGTGATGACCCGATAGGTTGTTTTGAGCATTATCTTCATTTTATATTTTTCAGGATCTACCGTAGCTTTATCTGATGATATATGACTTGCGTGCATGATCCGTATCATTTTTTCAGAAAGCATATATCAGAAGTTTAAACAAGAAGTGATTTTTGGCTTTAAAGACTATTAGAGGAGACAACTGTCAACTTATTTGGTAAACGACCTCAGATCAATTTTTTAATGATTCTGATAGGTTAGTATGATATTTTTGGACTTGTACGCATGTTTTGTTAGGGTCCCGGGTGACCCGAGGCCGTTTCGGCGCATTATGTGAATAATTAGAAAATTGAATTTCTAAGATGAATATCTTGCGTTTTGAAGATCGATTCTTGATATTTGGTGTTATTTTAATGATTTGTGGTAGCGCACAAGTTTGTGTGATGTTATTGCACTTTTATGAATGTTCTGATTGGAGCCCGAGGGGCTCAGCTGAGTTTCAGATATATTTTGGAAGGTTTGGACAGTTGATGCAGACATCTGCTGGTATTGATCTGAAAGTCTTGCATTTTCGAGGACCTACTCGCAATTGTGAGCCTCGCATTTGCGATGTCAGACTCGCAAATACAACGGGGGACTGGCAGCTGGGACTTCACTTTTGAGATGAAAAGACCACATTTGCGAAATCTAGGCATCGCATTTGCGACACTGGAGGACTGGGCGTTACTTCGCTTTTGCGAAGCCTTGTACGCATTTGCAAGCTGGAGAGTTTTCAAAATGCAAAGGGCATGTAACATCTGCAACAACATTGTGGCTGGGACACTGATCGCTTTTGCGATATCTGCATCTGTGCAAAGGTTTAAAATTTCGGGACTTAGCTCATTTTGCAGCATTGTTTCAACCCTAAACTCTATAGAGTCGAATATCAAAGAAGAACTTCTTCCCTAATTGATTGGTAAGTAGTATTAAATTGTTTTCAATCAATTTCAGTTGCTATTTCATGAATTTTAGCATCAAATTTATGAATTATAATTCAGAAATTGGGTGTTTTGAGTAGAATTTAAGAATTTTATAAAATTGAGATTTAGACCTCGAATTGAGGTTGTATTTTACATAAATCACAAAGCAGGGCTCGAGGGTGAATGGGTAATTGGGGTTTTGGTCCAAATCTCGCATTTTGACCCCGTGGGCCCGGGTTAATGTTTTGTTGACTTTTTCAATTTAGTTAAAGATTGGACATTTTTCATTTGTGGGTAGTTTCTAAAGCTTGTTTTTATGTTTTTGAATAATATTTTACTATATTTGATTGGTCTGGAGGCTTGGTCCAAAGGGAAAGTCGTGTTAGATTGTTGACTTGTTTTCGAAAAGAGGCAAGTATCATGGTAAACCTTGATATGAGGAAATTAAGACTTGATTGGTCTATTCGCTACTTGCTTTATGTGCAGAAACAAGGTATATGCTAGGTGACAAGTGTATATGCGTTTTTGTAGGTTTAAGCACAATTACGATCTTGCAAAAGTGTAAAAACATCAATTCTTTGAAGTTTGAGCCTGTCAGTGCGGGGCTAATCTACGACCACAAGAGGAAATCTGTGGCAGCACCGAAAAATATGCGGACCACACATTAATATCAGAGAATGCTGACCGATGTGATAGAGTGCGGACCACACATGGAAATATGCGGTCGCACTTGATCTGAGGTCGTCAGAGAGGGGCTTCTAGGCCTTTGATGCTTTTTGACAAATGTGTGGCCGCACTAGTAATTGTTCGGTCCGCACTTCCTGTATGCGGCCGCACATAAGAAATCTGTGGATTGCAGATCCCAATTCCAGCAGCCTACATAAGTCTTGCATATGTTGAATGATGAGTTGCAACTAACAATTTTCTTTTCTTTGATACAGGCAATGGTTCAATCTCACCGCGACGATGAAACTACAAAAGGAAAAGGTGAATCTTCTAGGGGTTGAGGTAGAGGTACCTTGCCCCTTGGCCAGCCCAAAACCATTAGGAAGAAGGCCATATAAGGTAGACGGAGAGGTGCAGAACTCTCCGAGTCTTGTTCCTATGTCCCTTCTAGGGAAGCTTCGGAGGCAAACTTAGCCTATATTCAGGAGGAGCAGATACCAACACAGTCAAGACCATAGGGGAGATTTCAGCTCATAGATGAGGCCTCCTCATCTCACAGCACTTTTGAGGGGTCAGAAAGTGCTAGCCAGACCTCTGATCCCGCAGCTGCCCCAGACACAAATGCACAGACTGTATAGGATATCCCCGATAATGTTAAAGGGGGAGATGGTACATCTACGGATGTGGAGAGATTAAAGAAAAGGAAGATATGGGAGGTTAGGTTCATTAGCTTAGTAGCCTTTATTAACTTCCATATATGGTGGCCAGTATGATCCTTGACACTTGAGCAGCAGTTCCCCTTGAAGGATTTGGATAAATACAACCCGACAGTATTGAGGAAGTTCATACCAAGAAAGGTCTACATGTGGTTTACTGAGAGAGTTGAAGATGCCAAGGAGTACCTCATCTGAGAGTTCTACGCAAATACTTCTCTCATCAAGAAAGGTACGAAGGTGACTAAAGTACGCAACCTCAAGATGAGGTTTGATCAGCACACACTAAATGCCTACTTGGGGTTTGAGGACTTGGAGCTAATGGAGTACCTACATAAGTGTGCAATGAAAGAAGAAGTCCGACCTCGGCTAGAAGAGATATTAGCACCACTAGGGTCACCACCACCATGGATCACTGTTGGGGTTCCCATTTAGCGGAACATATTGATCTTTGAGGTGAAAGGATGGGAGACCTTTCATTATAGCATACTGGATCAGTGCCAGAATGAGACTCATATTCCTCTTCCTCGTGATGTTCTTGTGGCATCTATCATGGCCAGGTACCCAATTAATTTGGGTGCCATGATGTCGGTAAACATTTCATTGGTAGCACAACATACCAACACGGCCTACACTTATCCTAACGCTGTCACTGAGTACCTCACTAATGTAAAGTTAGATCCAAGATCATATGACACCAAGGTGAAACCAAATAAGCCATTTGACTGGTATTTGTTGATGGATGCGACAAATCCAAAGAAGAGATCTTGGCCTTCTACCACCACAGGCCACTCTAATGAGCGGAGAGTGGTAGTCACCGAGACAACTGACATTCAATCTACCTCTGCAGGTGACTACTTCAAAGCTATCTGACATATATAGTATTGTTGCAGTGTAGTCATCTATACAGCTACCACATGTCTCCTATGATCTTGATGATAAGTTAAAGAAGTTTCTGGACAACCAGAGGATGATCATGGACACAATGGTACATCACAAGTCAGTTATTTAGGAATTGGCCAAAGAAGTGAAGAAGATGAGGAAGTCTCAGGAAAGCAAGAGATCGGTTGACAAGCTCAGGAAGAAGGTGACCAGACTTGTGACGGATGGGGATCTACCCTTTGATATATTACTTGACCCAGACCAGTCCATCCCAGATCCATATGCACCATCTGCACAGGTTGCACTAGCTGACCAGTCTGATGAGCCATGCCTTGCTGCCAACACTGCTGAGGTAGTGCGTGTGGTGTTTGCCACTCCCACCACTCCTAGATATGCTGATGATGATAAGTTGGTTGACATAATGGGAGATGATGTTGCTGGGGACACTGAGATGTCCAA
>AWOL01S0050075.1:0-31353 GCA_000715115.1 Nicotiana otophora
ATCTGAGGAAGGTAGTGTGTACGCAGACATTACCTCTACCTTTGTGAAGATAGAGGAGTTGTTTCCGATAGGCACTCGGCTCTCTGGTTTGAACATTAGTTGTCTATGGTTTTTATCCAACTCCGTTAACTACTGAGTCACACTCTTAACTATGGATTTGTTGATTTAGTTGATGTTTCACTTCTAATTTTTTGGTTGGAAATTTTTTGATTTCTTTTTCCTTCCTAAGGAATAGAGGAAGGAAAATCAGACTATATAGGAATAACTTCTAGGGGAAATAATAACAAAATTGCTTAATAAAGTAGTTTTAGTAAGATTTTTTAACAGCTTTTCTAGCATAGCAAATAAGTAAATAAATAAAAGAATATCTAATATGGTGAATATCTTTTCCTTATCGTCTCATCATCTTTCCTATTTACAAGCCACAACTTATTTCGACAATTTTAATTTCTCATAAAATCTCTTGATTTTTACTGGGTGTTTCTTTAATCCTGTTTTCTCAAAACATAGATTTGATAGAGCTATAACAAAATTGATAGAGCTATAGGAAATAATGATGGGATGCAAACATATGGGCACATGGAAGTAGAATACAGACTCCCATTCATATCAGATCATGCTCCAATGGTAATAATAATGAGGAGAGCAGAACCAAGTGTTAAGATTCCATTTAGATTCTTCAATGTATGGGCTGACCATCCAAACTTCATGGCATTGGTAGAAGAAGTATGGAAAGAATATCATAATTCAGATCCTATGAAGAATGTTTGGCACAAGCTGAAGGCTCTAAGGCCAGTACTGAAGCAATTAAATAACACAGAGTTTAGAGGTATCAAAGAAAGATTGGAACAAACATGGAACAAGCTGCAGGGGATACAAGATCAAATGTTTACCTGCTACTCAGATAAACTAGTTGCTGAGGAGAAACAACTTTTAGAGACTCTGGAAAAATGGTCATTAATAGAAGAAAGCATCCTTCAACAGAAAGCTCGAGCAAAATGGATAAAACTAGGAGATGCAAACTCCAAGTAGTTTTCAGCAATTATGAAGGAAAGAAGACAAAGAAAAGTCATCATAGAACTTGTCAATGCTTTTGAAGATAGACTAACAGACCATCACCAGATCCTGAGATCATTACCTTTTATAAATCCCTGATTGGATCTGCTACAGCCCATTACCTGTAGTAAACAAACAGGTGATGAAAAATGGACCAGTGCTCAATCATATGCAACAGAGCAGTCTATGTGATGAAGTTACAGACCAAGAAATATATGAAGGACTGTGTGCTATTGGAGATGATAAAGCACAAGGGGTAGATGGATATAATTACTTATTCTTCAAAATATCTTGGCCCCTTCTAAACTCAGAAATTTGTCAAGCAGTTAAGGAATTCTTTCAAACAGGGAAGTTATACAGAGCAATTAACTGCACAGCCATCACAACACTTCCTAAAGTTCCTAACCCTTCAAACATCAAAGAATACAGAACAATAGCTTGTTGTACAGTAATACATAAACTCATTGCCAAGGTATTGGCCAACAGAATTCAGAAAGTCATTGCTTCAATAATCTCAGATATACAAGCAGGATTCATCCCAGATAGAAAGGTGGCTGATAATGCCATGATCCAAAATCCCGCCATAGGCGTCGTGATGACACTTAGTCTCTAAGACTAGGTAAGCCGATTTTATAACAATTCAAGCCATTGTTTTATATATATAAACCAACAATGGAAATAATTACAAATATAACAACCTCCCAAGACTGGTAATACTGAGTCACAAACTCTAACTGAATACATAAAATGATCTCAAGGATCGAATACTCAATAATGTTTGATTAATAATTAACAGTACAATAAAATAAAAAGACTTCAAGGGACTGTGACGACCAAACAACTCTACCTTGAATCCTTGCGATCACACTTTATCTCTGTCTGAGTTTGATAACTTCAATACCTGGCTCTACACAAAAATGTGCATAAATATAGTATGAGTACACCACGGTCGGTACCCAGAAGTATCAAGACTAACCTCAGTGGAGTAGTGATGAGGTACATTCGAGACACTCACTAGTCTAATAACCTGTGCAATATAGTATACAAAAATAATAGGACACAAATAACAATGATGGCAACAATAATCAACAAGTGACATACAAAGCAGGACGACAAGAATACCATAAATATTGCGCAACAAATAATGAATACAAGTACAACTAATTAATCAAGTCCTTTCAATATAAATCTTTCGCCTATATGTTTTTCAAATAGAAATCTTCAGATTATATAATACTTTCAAATAAATCTCTTCCAAATAAATTTCTTTCAAATATAATTCCTTCAAATAAATATCTTTAAAATAAAATTCTTTCAAATAAATCTCTTTCGAATAAAAGTCACCCTGTGACACAGCATTTCAAAATCATAAAATACGGGTCTCAGCCCACTTTCATATTTCCATGGCACCTCATGCCAATTTCTCTATCAAAATCGCACGGACAACTCACGTGCCAAATATCATCATCATCATTTAACCACGACACCTCGTGCCCACATTTCATATCACAACTGCACGGACAATTCACGTGCCACTATCATCATTATTTTCCCCTACACCCCGTGCCCACATTTCATATCTGTTGCGTCGTGCAACCCGGTCCCATATAACATTAATCATACATGTTGCGACGTGCAATCCGATCCCATATAACATATTCGCCTAGCAATAGCCACAGGCTCTCAATTTCAACATAGATCAGACTATTATCAAGTTTACCGAAATAATAAGATAAGTTTCACAAGATATAAAACTAAACACAAGGAAAATCACAACATCACATGAAAACTACCAACGCAATAATCCCACATCATCACATAAAAATTACCAACATAATAACTTCACATTATTACATATCATCCCTCACAATAGCCAGCATTATCTCTTTTATAGCCACCCTTATCACTCCTATAATATCCTCCCTTATCCCTCCGCCCTGACAATATCAATAGCCACCATTATCGCTCCTATAGTCACTCTTATCTCTCCTATAGCAACCCTTATCGCTCCCCCCAGACAATATCCCAACACACATAACAATAGTGAAATGCCACCCTTATACCCACATCATATCAACAGTGAAATACCACCCTTATATCCTCAAAATAATAACTCAAATAACATAACAATTTATACGGAATATTATCACGGCAATATAACAAAATCAATTCATATCACAATTTTCCCAATGGCCACAACTAATTCCAAATATATAAAAAAATTAATTAATTTCACAACAAATAGCCCAAGGCTCCACACAATGTGTATAACACCTCAAAATAACAACAGAGATGGAAAATACTCAGTATAGGGCAACACCTTCATTACTCCAAATTCTTGATAATTATATAACGCCTCGGTTTAAACTTATTTTATTAATTATTTATAGATAAAAAATGCATAATATAATTATTTTCAGGAAATATCAAATCACCAAACTCATGGAATTTACATAAATATTCAAGTAACAATCACATCAAATTGTCATATAAAAATAAATTTAACAAACAAGGATTGAGGCATGGCAAATAGATGATTTAATAAATGCCAACAATTATCCAATTTACTACACAATAATTCCTAAGACTTTAACCCAATAAAATTTGCACATATAAGTCCGAGTACGTACTCGTCACCTCACGTACACGGCTTTTTATATTTTACAAATGGCACATAAGACTCGATGCCTAAGGGGTAATTCTCCCACTCAAGATTAGGCAAGATACTTACTTTTTTTTTGAAGTTAGGCCGATATTTCAAAATTGCCTTCTTTCTTGAATTGACCTCCTGACAGCTCAAATCTATCCAAATTAATTCAATTCAGTTAATACTAATTATAGGAATTAATTTCATCTGAATATACTAATTTTCCAACAAAATCCGAAATTTAACTCAAAAATCACTCATGGGGCCCATGTCTCGGAATTCGATGAAACTCACAAAATCCGACAACCTATTCAATTACGAGTCCACCCATACCAATTTTATCACATTCCGATAACAACTCGGCCTCCAAATCTAAAATTTTTGTTTTTGAAAGATTTTGCAAAAATCTTAATTTCTTCCATTTAAATCCGAATTAAATGATGAATATAACCATGGATTTATGAAATATAATCACTTTTGGATATAGGACACTTACCCAAGTTGAATTCTTGAAGAAATCCTCAAAATTGCCCAAGAACCGTGCTCTAAAAATCCAAAACGAAATGAAGGAAATGACCATTTGTTGTCCTTAAGTTTCTGCCCAAAAAATACTATTCTGGTCGCTAAAAGTCAAATCCCATCGCTAAAAGTATTAAATTTGGTCGCTAAAGGTACGCACCAGAACTGCTTACACCAGCAGTTTTGGTTACACTAAAAAGGCTCTAACTCCATCATACGAACTTAGAATTCGATGATTCTTGTTCCTATGAGTCACAAATAATAATACGAACCTACTCGTTCAATCAAAACTCAATTTAGAGTTTCTCAGTGTGATACCAATTTCGCTCATTAAACAATTAACTCATGTTTCGCGCTAAAAACCCAACCGCGACTTGATGGAATTAGACCAAACTTTTCAGATCACTCCTATAATTCATTTCAAAATCCCAGAAGTCTCGAAATCAAATTTTGATCTCTAGAACTAAAAATGGACCTTTGGATCATTACATGCTTATGCTGAAAAAACATCAAACTCTTCCAAAACTCTTCCCCGACAGTCTGTAGTGTATCAACTATAACTTCTTGTATTCAACTCTAACTGCCAAACGGTTTAAATTTATGCAAACTAGATACAAATGGCTAAAACTTTTATGTTTTGCTCATCGCCCAACTCCTTATAGATTGCAAGATATAAACTCCCAAAGTCAGCCATATGCAGCAGAAATATCTGGCGGTGCACACTACTATAGCCAAAATTTGCAGTACTAACTTCAGTCAATCGATCATAACTTTTTGTACAAATGTCCGAATAATTAATTGTTTATTATTCTGGAAACTAGAATCAAAGAGCTACAACTTACATGTTTTGATAATTTCCAGATTTCTTATAGATTTCGAGATATAAGCTTCCAAATTTAGCTTTGCGCATCAGAAATTTCGCACATTGCTGTAAAAACAATCAGCAGATAAAATTGATCTGAAACCACTCCGAAACTCACCCGAGGCCCTCGGGACCTCAACCCAATACACCAATAAGTCCTAAAATATCATACGAACTTAGTTGAAACCTCAAATCACATAAAACAATGCTAAAACCACGAATCATACCCAAACTCAAGCTTAAGGAACTTAAGAATTTGCAACTTCTACATTCGATACTGAAACCTAACAATGCAAATCCGATTGACCTCAAATTTTGCACACAAGTCTAAATGACATAAAATATCTAAGAAAATTTTCAGAATTAGATTCTGACTCCGATATCAAAAAGTCAACTCACCGGTCAAACTTCCCAAAAATTCGACTTTCGCCATTTCAAGTAAAATTTCACTACGAACTTCCAAAAATATTTTCGGACACGCTCCTAAGTCCAAAATCACCATACGGAGCTATTGAAATCATAAAAACTTCATTTCGGGGTCCTTTACACATAATTTACCATCCGGTCAATTATTTCAACTTAAGCTTCCAAAACAAGAATTGTTCTTTCAATTAAATCCTGAATTATCCAAAAACCAAACTTGACCACCCTTGCAAGTCATAATACACATTTCAAAGATGCTTGAGACCTTAAGCCACCGAACAGAACGTAAATTCTTAAAATGACCAGTCGGATCGTTACATCCTCCCCCTCTTAAAACATACGTTCGTCCTCGAACGTGCCAAGAATTATTCTGAGGACATTAAATTTCTGAGTGTATTATTACACACATACTCGCGGGTAATTCTACATCACCACAATTTAGCTTGGGTCCAACAACACCATCTCAATTGAGATTATTTCTTTTATCCTCATTTATAAACTTTAAAGCCAACTTCTTACACTCCAATTAATTTCAAAAGGCCTTATTATCACATCAACACACGATATTAGTTTCAACCAGGTATAGCAACTCGTGCCTACGCACACATCAACGTATGCCCATAACCACACCTCTGGTCATAGTAGTTGTTTATAATTAATTCCAGCATCCTTAATTAATCTCATATTAACTAAAATCTCATTTCAAAATTTCGCAACATTGATAGTAACACGCGGGAAATGAAGACCCCATAATTATTTATCCGAATCAACGAGTCGCATTTAACACCACCTGGGCACTCACCTTATAGGCTAAAATGCAATGTTTACAGCACAAATATGGCTAAATATGCACATAAACATATAAAAAAAATTATCAAATAAGCCTAACAGGCATGACTCCCCATTAATACTATAGTTCAAATTTAATTTCACAAAGAGAGAATTTAAACTCATAAATTTTTCACCACAAGGACCTCGTCCTTATATAACTTCAACCGCGGCTTGTAGCCCAGTTTAAATATTTTACATCATATAAAAATATGAGGATCTCGTCCTCAACTCTGAATCATAAGTATTTTGCACATTGTGCCAGCTGTAATTTTTCCATTTTCTTTCTTTCTTCTTTTTAATCAATTCTGTAAATAATTTTCACAACACATAATAAACTCCCATACCAATAGGGCATGTAATTCATAAATTTAAACTCAATTATTCCGAAATCACATCAAAACCCAATATAGCGAGTAATAGAAAGTCACTTTTGGACTCATAGCTCTCAGTAATGTACAAAACAAAATGATAGACACGGGCTAACACCATTAAATCTTCCAATATGGATAAACACATAAATAGGTTTTGGAATTACGGAACTCACCCATAAGTGGAGCATAATAGGAGGACTCGCCTCGATACTCAGAACCAAATCAAACTAAGGAAAATATTTCTTTATAACAAATCAGGATCATACATGTAACGACACCATGTAGTGTAGAAGCCTGAGCCATACCATATCAATTATATCAACGGGTCGAGCCTCCCCCTCTAGGGCGCCCTCTACCCGCCTGTCCTCTATCCCTAACTGGCTGTGCACGTGGAGTATTAACTAGAATAAAGCCTGTAGCCTGAGTATTCTGATGAAATCCGCCTCTCCCAAGTCTAGGACAATCTCTCATGATGTACCTAGTATCACCACACTGATAACAACCCCTCTGCGGGTTCGGCTGTTCATACTAAGTCTATGTCGGATAACTGGAATAACCATTATAGAAACCCCGTGCCGATGGTGCATTAAAAGAACTTACTCAAACACCCCGAGTAATCTGAAATTATTTTCATGACCCCGCTGATACTGAAATGTAGAATTATTAAGGACGCGGGAATACTGCAAGTCCCAACATTATCCCATACAAATCTCAACTCTTACTCATATACAAGTTTCGGAGAACCTTTCAATACCACCTAAATACATCTCAGGCCAAAATTGATATAACACATGACCCCGCAATCTAATCGTTAATAGTTGACTCCTCTCACTTCGCGCGAAGCCATAGGATATATTCTGATGATCCACAATACGAACCTGCATTGCTCGTACGACATTGGTCATAAGACACCTCAAGCTATTTATTTGGCGCATGTCATCCTCGTGACAGTTAAACTCGCTTCCTCTAGTGGCTTGGCTGCTTAGTCTGTACCCTTCGCTGAATAGAAATCTCGTACGAACCACATAGTCTCTAAAACCACCAACTATCTTCAGATCTACATCTACCTCGTGACCCTACCACGATTGTGATGATTAGGCAACTAATTAAACCTTCTTAAGATCGTACTTATCAACCAGATGTCAGAACCTGTTGTACCCCCATGTGCACAACTGAATGATCTCTCAATACTTCTGCATCCTCGATCTGGACGACACGCGGTAACAATGGTTGAGCAACCATGGCTCCCTTATAACCCCTCTGTAGTATCACGAACCGTTGGCGCATAGTTGATATCAAGTACGCAATTTCATACACGGGTGGATGCAAAAGAATATAAGGTATATGCTTCAAGCTAAATAAATGTCGCACGATAAGGAATGAAAGAAGTGAAAATTTTCCTACTAGCTCTGTAGCCTCTCGAAGATAAGTACAGGCGTCTCTGTACCGATCCGCAAGACTCTACTAAACTCGTTCGTGACTCGTAGTACCTATGAACCTAGAGCTTTGATACCAACTTGTCACGACCCAAAATCCCTCCACAGGCGTCGTGATGGTACTTAGTCTCTAAGACTAGGTAAGTCGATTTTATAACAATTCAAGCCATCTTTTTATATATAAACCAACAACGGAAATAATTACAAATATAATAACCTCCCAAGACTGGTACAATAAAATAAAAAGACTTCAAGGGACTGCGACGACCAAACAGCTCTACCTTGAATCCTTGCGATCACATTTTAACTTTGTCTGAGTCTGATAGCTCCAATACCTGGCTCTGCACAAACATATGCAGAAGTGTAGTATGAGTACACCACGGTCGGTACCCAATAAGTATCAAGACTAACCTCAGTGGAGTAGTGACGAGTTACAGTCGAGATACTCACTAGTCTAATAACATGTGCAATATAGTATACAAAAATAATAGGAAACAAATAACAATGATGGCAATAATAATCAACCAGTGATATACACAGCAGGGCGACAAGAATATCATAAATATTGCGCAATAAATAATGAATATAACTACAACCAATTAATCAAGTTCTTCCGATATAAATCTTTCGCCTATATGTTTTTCAAATAGAAATCTTCAGGATATAATACTTTCAAATAAATCGCTTTCAAATATAATTCCTTCTAATAAATATCTTTCAAATAAAATTCTTTAAAATAAATCTTTTTCGAATAAAAGTCACCCTATGACACAGCATTTCAAAATTATAAAATACGGGTCTCAGCCCACTTTCATATTTTCAGGCACTTCATGCCAATTTCTCTATCAAAATCGCACGGACAACTCATGTGCCAAATATCATCATCATTTAACTACGGCACCTCATGCCCATATTTCATATTACAACTGCACGGACAATTCACGTGTCAATATCATCATTATTTTTCCCTGCACCTCACGCCCACATTTCATATTTGTTGTGGCGTGCAACCCGGTCCCATATAACATTAATCATACATGTTGCGGCGTGCAACCCGATCCCATATAACATAATCCGCCTAGCAATAGCCACATGCTCTCAATTTCAACATAGATCAGACTACTAACAAGTTTACCGAAACAACAAGGCAACTTGCACAAGATATAAAAATAAACACAAGAAAAATCACAACATCACATGAAAACTACCAATTCAATAACCCCACATCATCACATAAAAGTTACCAACACAATAACTCCACATCATCACATATCATCCCTGACAATAGCCACATTTATCTCTCTTATAGCCACCCTTATCACTCCTATAATAGCCTCCCTTATCCCTCCGCCCTGACAATATCAATAGCCACCATTATCGCTCATAAAGCCACTCTTATCTCTCCTATAGCAACCCTTATCGCTCCTCCCAAACAATATCCCAACACATATAACAACAGTGAAATGCCACCCTTATACCCATATAATATCAACAGTGAAATACCAACCTTATATCCTCAAAATAATAACTCAAATAAAACAACAATTTATACGAAATATTATCACGGCAATATAACAAAATCAATTCATATCACAATTTGTCCAATGGCCACAACTAATTCCAAAGATATAATAAAATCAATTAATTTCACAACAAATAGCCCCAAGGCTCCACACAATATGTATAACACCTCAAAATAACAACAGAGATGGAAAATACTCAGTATAGGGCAACACCTTCATTAATCCAAATTTTTTGATAATTATATAACGCCTCGGTTTAAACTTATTTCATTAATTATTTGTAGATGGAAAATCCGTAATATAATTATTTCCAGGAAATATCAAATCACCAAACTCATAGAATTTACATAAATATTCAAGTAACAATCACATCAAATTATCATATAAAAACAAATTCAACAAACAAGGATTGAAGCATGGCAAATAGATCATTTAATAATTGCCAACAATTATCCAATTTACTACGCAATAATGTCTAAGACTTTAACCCAATAAAATTTGCACATATAAGCCCGAGTATGTACTCGTCACCTCGCGTACAAGGTTTTTCACATTTCACAAATGGCACATAAGACTCGATGCCTAAGGGGCAATTCCCCTACTCAAGGTTAGGCAAGATACTTACTTTTTTTAAACTTAGGCCGATATTCCAAAATTTCCTTCTTGCTTGAATTGACCTCCGGACAGTTCAAATCTATCCAAATTAATTCAATTCAGTCAGTACTAATTATAAAAATTAATTTCATATGAAAATACTAATTTTCCAACAAAATCCAAAATTTAACTCAAAAATCACCCGTGGGGCCGACGTCTCGGAATCCGATAAAACTCACAAAATCCGACAACCCATTCAATTACGAGTCCACTCATACCAATCTTATCAAATTCCGATAACAACTCGGTCTCCAAATCTAAAATTTCTATTTTTGAAAGATTTTGCAAAAATCTTAATTTCTTCCATTTAAATCCGAATTAAATGATGAATATAGCCATGGATTTATGAAATATAATCACTTTTGGATATAGGACACTTACCCAAGTTGAAGTCTTGAAGAAATCCTCAAAATCGCCCAAGAACCGTGCTCCAAAAATTCAAAACGAAATAAAGGAAATGACCATTTGTTGTCCTTAAGATTCTGCCCAAAAAATACTATTCTGGTCGCTAAAAGTCAAATCTCGTCGCTAAAAGTGTCAAATCTGGTTGCTAAAGGTGCACACCAGAACTGTTTACACCAGCAGTTTCGGTTTCACTAAAAAGCATCTAACTCCATCATACAAACTCGGAATTCGATGATTCTTGTTCCTATGAGTCACAAATAATAATACGAACGTATTTGTTCAATCAAAACTCAATTTAGAGCTCATTTGCTCAATGCGATACCAATTTTGCTCGTTAAACAATTAACTCATGTTTCGTGCTAAAAACCCAACCGCGACTTGATGGAATTAGACCAAACTTTCCAAATCACTCCTATAATTCATTTCAAAATCTTGAAAGTCTCGAAATCAAATTTTAATCTCTAAAACTAAAAATGGACCTTTGGATCATTACATGCTTATGCTGAAAAAACATCAAACTCTTCCAAACCTCTTCCCCGACAGTCTGTAGTGTATCAACCATAACTTCTTGTACTCAATTCCAACTGCCAAACGGTTTAAATTTATACAAACTAGATACAAATGGATACAACTTTCATGTTTTGCTCATCGCCCAACCCCTTATATATTGCAAGATATAAGCTCCCAAAGTCAGCCTTGTGCAGCAGAAATGTCTAGCGATGCACACTGTTGTAGCCAAAATCTGCAGTACCAACTTTAGTCAATCAATCATAACTTTTTATACAAATATCCGAATAATGGATGGTTTATTATTATGGAAATTAGAATCAAAGGGCTACAGCTTTTATGTTTTGATAATGTCCAGATTCCTTATAGATTTTGAGATATAAGCTTCCAAAGTCAGCTTTGTGCATCAGAAATTTCGCACATTGCTGTAAAAAATATCTGCAGTTAAAATTGATTCGAAACCACTCCGAAACTCACCCGAGGCCCTCGGGACCTCAACCCAATACATCAACAAGTTCTAAAATATTATATGAACTTAGTTGAAACCTCAATCACATAAAAAAATACTAAAACCACGAATTATACCTCAATTCAAGCTTAAGGAACTTAAGAATTTTTAAATTCTACATTCGATGCTGAAACCTATCAATTCAATTCTGATTGACCTTAAATTTTGTACACAAGTCATAAATGACATAACAGATCTATGAAAAATTTCAAAACTGGATTCCGACTCCGATATCAAAAAGTCAACTCCCCGGTCAAACTTCCCAAAAATTCAACTTTCGTCATTTCAAGCAAAGTTTCACTACGAACTTCCAAAAAACTTTCGGACACGCTCCTAAGTCCAAAATCACCATACAAAGCTATTGGAATCATCAAAACTCCATTTCGTGGTCGTTTACAAATAATTCACCATTCAGTCAATTATTTCAACTTAAGCTTCTAAAACAAGAATTGTTCTTTTAATTAAATCCTGAATCATCCGAAAACCAAACGTGACCACCCTCACAAGTTATAATACACATTTCAAATATGTTCGAGACCTTAAGCTACCGAACGGAATGTAAATTCTTAAAATGACAAGTCGGGTCGTTACAGATAATGTCTTGCTTGCTCATGAATTGGTCAGGGCTTATTCAAGGAAGAACATTTTACCAAGATGTCTCATCAAGGTGGATATCCAAAAGGCTTATGACACAGTGGATTGGAGGTATCTACAGCAAATGCTAGAAGGATTGGGCTTCCCAAAAAATTCACTAAGCGGATTATGGAACGTGTGACAATTGTTAATTATACTATACTCATCAATGGAGAAACAACTAACCATTTGATGCAGCTAGAGGGCTGAGGCAATGGGACCCAATGTCCCCTTTTTTGTTTTCTATAGAAATGGAGTACTTGAGCAGAAATTTGAAGACTTTGAAGCAGGAAAAGACAATCCACTATCATCTCATGTGTTCAAGGCTGGATTTAACTCACTTGAGTTTTGCGGATGATCTCTTACTATTTGTAAGAGGAGATGCTACATCTGTAGCATTGCTACATGACAGATTCAATATTTTCTCAGCAGCATCATGTCTTAAAGCTAACCTAGCCAAAAGCTCTATTTACTATGGAGGAGTCAGCCTAGAAGTGAAGCATGAGTTACAACAAAAGCTAGGTTATAGTCAAGGATCCCTCCCTTTCAGATATCTGGGCATACCATTTGACACAAAGAAACTCTCAGTAATGTAATGGCAGCCACTCATTGACAAAATAGTGGCTAGAATATCCTCTTGGACATCAAAGAAGCTCGCATATGCAGGAAGAATCCAATTGGTGCAGCATGTAATCTTTGGTATTCAAGCTTATTGGGCACAAATCTTCATCATAGCAACTAAAGTTGTTAAAGGAATAGAGGCCTACTGCAGAAGCTATGTGTGGTCAGGGGAGAATATAATCACTAAAAAAGCTTTATTGGCATGGGACAAAATGTGTATACCTAGAGCAATAGGGGGACTTAACTTGATCAACTTGGCATTATGGAATAAGGTAGCAATCACAAAAACATGATGGGAATTGGCAAACAAGAAAGATAAGTTGTGGATCAAACGGATTCATAGCTTCTACATCAAGGATCAAATCTTTGTCATCATGGAAGCACAAAAACAGGCATCTTGGATGGTAAGGAAAATATTTGGAGCAAGAGGTAATCTGGATGGCATCAGTAATAGCCAAGCTAATCAAAGGACAGTAATCAAGCAGGTTTACCTATAATTGTTAGGAGAGCTGCCTAAAGTCCCATGGAAAGGTTTAACGTATCAGAATCAAGCACGACCAAAAGCAACCTTCACAATGTGGCTACAAATACAAGGAAGACTGCCCACTGCTGGCAGATTGAAGAACTGGGGATTACAAGTGGATGATACATGTTGCTTTTGCAATCAAGCACCAGAAACAAGGGATCATATCTTTGCAGAACGTGCATATAGTAGAAATATATGGTACAGACTCATGCAATGGTTACAGGTGCATCAACCATTTACAACATCATGGTCTGAATGGCAGAACTGGATTGTAAAGAAAACAAAGGGGCGATCTCAACTGGCTAGGATACTCAAACTAGTATTTGCATAATATACACACACAGTGTGGAGTGAGAGAAATACAAGGATATGTGAGAAGAAAGCAATGACACGTGATGTCCTTGCAAGGAGAGTGGTATGCATGTGCAACATTAGAGCTGAGGGTTATACTCGTGTCCTTTTAACAAAATGTAGATACTGAGTAGTTAGCTTGAGAGAGAAATGTACAGAAGAGATTAGGAGGTAGGGAAGATATAGAGAGAGTTGTTTTTCCAGTAAGGAAGTAGATCGAGGTGACCTACTGCTTTGTAAATATTTACTTTGGTGGTTAATATAAAGATTTAATTATCAAAAAAAAATTAGTTGACGGAGTCAGGATCTCAACCTTATAAGTTCTGAATTTTAGAATGACTTCAAGTGTTAGTGAATGGGTTCTAAATTTAATATTTCTACCTATTTAATGAATTCTAAACACCAAATATTCTATTTGAGCAAAAGTTACTGGGTATGATATAAATTTACTTGGCAATTCATCTGGTGATTTCACAGCTTCAAAGAAGCTCCAAGAAGCATCAAACATGCGCGAGGAGGCCCGTGAAGCAGTTCTTAAATAGCAATCAGTACCTCTCGATGCAACCTCACACAAAGCAATAAAAAGGATATTAAAGGAAACGAAACTCATATATATTATTATAATATTTTCTTTTCCTAGAAAATATTCGAAATAACCTGCTATAGATGCCAACTTTATTATCAAAAAATAAGAAAAAGGGTATATGGAATGATGTGGCACTTTTCTCTTACTTGTTGCAATTGCTTTAGCGCAAGAAGTCGGTGCACAAAGGTAAGGGCATGATAGAACTTTACTCGACAATTCATCTGGTGACTTCATAGTTCGAAAGAAGCTCCAAGAAGTATCAAACATGTCCGATGAGATCCTTGAAGTAATTCTTAAATAGCAAGCAACACCTCTCGATGCGACCTCACACAAAGCAATAAAATAGAATGTCGAAGAGATTGAAATGCATATATGTTATTATAGTATTTTCTTATTTTCCTAGAAAATACTCGAAACAACCTGTTACAGAAGCCAACTCTATTATCGAAGAAATAAGAAAAGGGCTACCAAATATTCCATAATGGTTAAAAAGAGTGTCCCTCGCCCTTCTTCATTAGATTAGTGACATAAGCCATTGACCTTCTCACCTATTATTGCATTTTCTATATATATATATATTCTCTCACAATTAAATTTATATAGATATTTTTATAGTATTTCACATACACTACACAAATGGATAACTTTTCCAATCAAATTTTGATATTGTTCTTTTGGTCATTTCCCACATTACAATTTCTTGAAATGTCTTTTATCATTCATGCATTAATAAACTTGCCCTAAATGCTTTTTCTTTATTTTTTGTAGACGAAAGTGCATTAGAGTGCAATAGAATCACTATGTATATTATCTTCGTTTGTCATTCTAAACATTATCCAAATTTCAAGAAATTTCAATCATTTGTTCTCAAGTTTCTCTAGAATTTTTCTTGGTTTTTACTAGATATCGGTTTAGTTTATTTTTGCGAGTAGAATAAAAATATGATAAAAACGTTTTTTTTTTTAGTTATATGTATCTTAAAATTAACAAAAATAAATGCTTAAATATAATTAAAACCGACTAGAGTTCAAAAATTCAACTTGATCTTAACTTTGTATCTTGTATACAACTATAAATTACATTGAAATGAAAGCAGAATGATGTACATTTTTATCTTGAGGTCGAAAATTAATAATTCAAATTTAGATCTGAAAATTTTCAAATGTTACAAGGTTGTGTGAGGAGTAGTTTCATATTATAACCTCGTGATGAAAGTATTTTATATTTAAATTATACACACTGATAGCGTAGAATAAATTTTACACTAATAATGTACATAGTTTAACATCTATAATATATAGCATGTTCATCATCATTTTTATCTGGTTACTTATTAATGTTTATCGTAGAGATTTATCCGTAATTACCTTATAATTGATCTAATTGTATAAATTTTTTTCGTACCGTCAGTACATAAAACTTAAATTTATTTTTATATCCACTATCCCTGATATTCTCGACAAGTTAAATATGGTTGTTAATTAGTTAATTACCTTTTACTAAAGGATTTATTTTCTCCTAATGTGTTTGCAGATTCATGTTCTAACAAGGGAAATGGTGCATACTGGAATGTTATTGCTAAAATATCTGCCAATATCTTTGGTGGATACTCTGATTGCAAAGTGTGCTAAGTTTAGATTTGGAAATTTGGCTAAATTAGGAATACCTCAACCAGAAGAAGGCCCATTTTATATCAAAATCTCAAAAGGTAGATCTCCAGTAATTGATGTTGGTGCAATTGACAAGATTAAACTTGGAGAGATTAAGGTAAGAATACTAATTTTTCATTCAATTTTGTACAAATATTATGTGAAAAACATGTGGCTTTCAAATGATTTGCCCACGCGCAGAGTATTAGTCTAGTGGTAAGCGCGCAACTCGTGATGTGTTGATTAGGCAAACATCATGAGTTCAAACTCCGCTTTAGGTAAAAGTCGGGTATTAAAGTGAAGAAGGATAGAGAGACATGTCCATTATCCAACGAGTTTTGAATTGTGCATCACTAGCCCCAGCAACGGAGCTAGAAGCCCGTGTACCGGCTCGACCGAACCCAGTAATTTTTGCTCAAATAGTATAATTGTGTTAAAAAAATCATTAACTATGTAAAATATATAAATTAGAACCCAGTTATTAGTACTTAAAAGTCGTCGTTCTAAAATTCAGAATCCATAAAGTTAAAATTCAGGCTCCGCCTCTGACTAGCCCTTGAAAATTTCTTGGTTATTAAAAAAACAGATGGCTTGATTTACCTTTTGAAAACATGAAGCTTACCATTAGCCAACTATAGTTTAGGATTTAACTAATAATACTACAGTGTAAGTAATTTTTACACTATAAGTAAAATTTAACATCTTGCAGCTAGCGGGTATATGTAATTATTTTTTAGGTGACTTGATAGTATAAAATTCTTTTACTGTCAATATATAGAAGTTAAATTCGTTTAGTTTATTGATTTAATTTGATATTTTTTTGTGCAAACACTTGATTGGCAAGCTGGTTTTTGTGAAATCATTTTTGGTGAATGTTTAGGTACTTCCTGGAATATCAAAAATAAAGGAACATACAGTAGAATTTGACAATGAGGAAGAACATCAATTTGATGCAATAATTTTTGCTACTGGATATAAGAATGCAGCTACCAAATGGCTAAAGGTACGTGTTATAAATTGTCGAGACAATTATTAAAATTTACCCACAGAAAAAACAGTTGTTAAAAAAGTTTTGTTCTTTGTGTTAATTGTTCTATGGTTTTTCTATATGTTTTGAGTCTTGATAGTATAAAAAATCTTTATACAGTTGGTAGATATAAGTTAATTCCATTTAAGGATAGTCTCTATTAGGCAAGTGGAACATATTGTAACAAATAACTTATCTTATTTTTCAGAGTTACTAATTTCACTTTTCTCGATGATACATTTATCTTAGGTTATCTCGTAGTATAAAAAAAAATTTACTTCGTCAGTATGGAGAGGTTAAATTTATCTTAAATGCTTGTTCCACTTTTTTAAAAATTTAAATTCACATAATATATTGATCTCTTCTACTTAAATGGAAAGAAATTCGACTGATCTCACATTAGTAGATGTATTGTGTAAGAGTAAGTTCTCCAAATACAGTTTAATTTATTCAACATCTTTGCTTTAGAGCAAACATGAATATATGTGTGCGCGCGCACATAAAAGTCGCATTTTTCTCATTCACTTAATACTTTTATAGATTTAACTTATATCTACATAAATGAAACTTTACACTATCAGTGTTGTAGAAAGTTATTTTTCTCATTTTTCAGGTTGCTAGTTTCACTTATTAGAAGTAATTATGACTTTAACTTACATTGTCATTGTATAGAAGTTAAGCCCCATTTTTATTTAATATTTTTCTTCTAAAATTTGTGAAATATTCTTGTGCAGGATCATAGCTCCATTTTCCTTGATGATGGAACATTGATAAATGAATTTCCAAACCATTGGAAAGGAGAGAATGGGCTTTACTGTGCAGGTTTTTCAAAAAGAGGGCTATTTGGCATATCAATGGATGCCAAATCTATAGTAAATAATATAAACATTGTTAGAGGAAAGAAAATCTAGAGACCCTTTTTGTTGTTATGTCAAACTATGTTGGAGATCATTTACTTAATTCAGCTAGTACTTAAAACTTGGTTTATTTTAGTCTGTTTTTGTTGGATTCTAGCTTCTATTATAAAATAAATGTGATGGAATTTACTTATTGATGATTTCTGTTGGTCAATTTCCATATTTTTTATAATGGTAGCGTCTAATGCAAGCATATAATGGTAGCGCCTAAGCCAGCTTGCATGCACCTTTACTTGCTACCTCCTAAGTATCGGGTAACTCTTGCCATCAAGCTGGCATAGGCAAATGGAAAGAAATCATCTAAAGATTACGTTATAGTTGTTACACTTCCATTCCTTGATGTTCATTAGGTACACAGAATTAATGTACATTGATCAGTTAATACTCCATTTTGTTAGGTCATTGCCTGTACAAAAATGTCCTAACAAAACAAGTACAAAGCAAGAGGATAACAAGGGGAAGCTAGCTCATACAAGATACTCCTAAGTCCTAGCAAGAATGTAAAAGTTGATGGGCAGATGATACTTCTGGCGTATGAACGAGGACAAATCAAAGAAGTTGGTATGAATGATAACCAGGCAAAGCTAGCTAGCTATTCACCCAACCAGAAGTCAAATCCGTTGAATCAAATGGTTCATCGTCTTCCTCCCCAACCTCGTGTCTGTGTGTTTGACCTCTTAGCCTTAGGTGCACACTTATTGTTGTTCTTTCTTGCGAACCAACGTTTTGTGTCTGATTTTCTCAACCATTGAGCAGAAGAAGTTCCTCCTGTGGTTTCTTCTGATCTTTTTCTTTTTGTCCAGAGAGAGTCAGGTTGTACACCGTCCTCCTTTGACTGTCCCCAACTCACTGAAGATAATCCTTCCCAACCTTCAGTAGACCATTTCCTCTTGGTTGTGATAGGTTTAGAAGCTAATCCTTCCCAACCCTCGGTAGACCATTTCCTCTTGGTCGTGATAGATTCAGAAGCTAATCCTTCCCAACCTTCGCTAGACCATTTCTTTTTAGCCGTGATAGGTTCAGAAGGTAATTCTTTCCAACCTTCGGTAGACCATTTTCTTTTAGTCGTGATAGGTTTAGAAGCTAATCCTTCCCAACCTTCGGTTGACCATTTCTTCTTGGTCGTGATAGGTTCAGAAGCTAATCCTTCCCAACCTTCGCTAGACCATTTCCTTTTCGTCGTGATAGGTTCAGAAGGTATAGCCCCCTGACTTTCTTTCTGGCCTTCTGTACTTTGATCCTCCTTATTCATGATATCTCTACAAGGAAGTGCAATGCTATTTCCATTTTCTTCAATGTTACTTGTCTGAGAATCCACTTGAAAGGGAGTAGCAGCATGGCGGAATAATTGATATCTTAACGCTGGTAATTCGACAAGGCCATCCATATAAGCAGAGATGTATTCGCTAGTACGCTGGATACACTTGTATATCTGCTTTACTTCTCCTTTCCCAACAGCCCTTGCGACATTTTGAGATTGATCTGTGAAATCCTCAACCTGTGAAGATCAATATCAGCCATTAATTCAGCGCCTCAAAGATTGCTAAGCAGAAAGGAATTTAATAATCGAAATATAACTACACTGATGCAGCAAACTTTAGAATCCCATGTTTTAGATAGCCAAGATGCTTCATAGGTGCTTGCACATAGTCCTTTGTCCCATAGTTTCTCGACCGATAATAACTGCAACGAAAAGAAACAATACTTAGCACACTTCAAGATAAAGCCAGATTTACTAAAATTAACTATACCTTGATTATTAAAGTAACTAGCAGCTCAGCCACTGACTCTTTGTTGCTCTTCCCATAGTTCACAAACTTATTCAACGACTTTTCCACTGAATCAGGATCAGAGCCATCTACAACATTCCCAAGCCAAGAAATAATACCAAGCTACTCAAAACCAAAAATCTCATGAAAAAAAAAAATTAGCGCATTTAGAAGCATCATTTAGAATCTACTTGAGTAAAATATCTCAACAATGTTTTTCTTGAAATTTAGAATCTAGTCTATTGAGATGGTTTAAATTCCTCACTATCTATAGCAGACTGAAAGGATATAAGGATTTCCTATTTGACCCTCATTCTTGGGAATTTTGCTTTGGGAATTCTGTTTTACTAATACAGTACTTCACTGCATTGTGTACCGAATACCGATACTGAAATTAGTAAATACCTATCAAGCTGCGTTTGAAAACTGAACAAGTAAAGATTCATAGCATTACCTTTTAATATGGCAGAAAATGGCGGTAGTATTGGAGGATTTCGTGTCTGCAAAGTTCATTCATTAGATGGAGAAGTTCATATGAGCCCAAATGAGAAAAACAACAGATTGTTAACTAAACAACTACATGACTAGCACTCTAGGAAGGAATGAGATATCTACACATACTTTTCAGCGCACATAAAGTTCCTTTCAGAAAAAGCAAAACAAACAAAAATGCAATGCTTTCAAAATAGATGTCCTCCTCGAATTTAAATCAAAAGGCATAACTCTTAACTAGGCAGCAGAAACATTAAAGTTAATCTGAATAAGCTAAGAGCCCGTTTGGATTGACTTATTTTAAGTGTTTTTAAGCCAAAAATAACTTTTAAGCCATTTTGTAGTGTTTGGATAGAGTAAAAACGTGCTTTTAAGCACTTGTTTTTAAGCTAAAATGACAAAAACAAGACAAAAGCCAAAAGCTAGAATTCCTAACTTATGGCTTAAAAGCTATTTTGGCTTAAAAGTAACTTAAAATAAGCCCATCCAGACGGGCTCTAAGGTTATGAGGAAAAGAAATTGAGAAGAAGTTAAATAAGCTATTGGCTTCCTATAAAGTATAGACTTTTACAGTTTTCTTTTTCTATGAATTGACAAAAAAAAGAAGGTAAAATCCAGCAGCAAAGAAGTTTACAAGAGCAACACCAATTGTACAAAAGGTTGCCTAAATTTGGCGTTGAAAGCACACTTTTAAATTTGGGAATTTTATTGTGCTTGGAGTAGCTTTCATATAAGGTATTGTATCCCATAGCATTGGAAATTTCTAGAATGAAGGTTCCTATTGGAATACAGGAAGCTAAAGGTAACATAATCATGAAAGAGCATTGAATAAGTTGAAAAACCACAGCAGACTAGAATCAAATAATATGATTTCACCGTAGAGTAAACTGTGTATGGCTATGTAAACTATTAGTTCACCAGTAGCTCCTAGGCTCAGACTGATTAACCACAGTGACAAAACATTCAACTGAGGCAAAATTCATATTGACTCAAAGTAATCTGCACACGAATTCCACAATAGGCAACCAAGAAACAAAGAGTAAGATAGCAACAGAGAAACAATTCGTACTCCGCTCATACCTGTAAATGAAAAGCAACCAAAAGTATTATAGATAATGAGTTCAAGGTTTTGTCTCTTGAGCTATTAATATTCTGAGCTTTTGCCCAAGCTTTCATCTGCAAAAACAAGAGATCATATCTTCTGAGGATGTAAATACAATGATGCACTCTAAAGATATCTATCAGCATATACATAAGTTGACCCCTGTATCTTCTTCTATGAACAAGAACTGATGAGCAATTTTTATAAGAGAAAGGAAACTAATATAGCAACAAGAACCGATGAGCATTTGAACCACTAGACCATGGTTCCAGAGGGGAGGGGTATATTATCAGAACGTAAACCCAAAAATGTATACAATAGTCCTTTTACAAACCACAACTTTGATTTCCATCTTTCTTCTTTTTGTACCTTTCGTGTTTATTCTAAGTAAAATTCATCCAATGTGCTACGGAAGTCACATGGCCTTTCTAATGTTTATATTAACCACTACCAATCCATATATTTTCAGAAAATTATTTATCTCAGAAGTAGGAGTTAGAGAAAGTGATATAATGAATTTCCTATTTCATTTAAGTGCTAGCACAGGCCTTCTCACCAACTTGATGACTTTCTGACTGGGTAGCACACAGGCAACTGTGTCAAGAACTAGTAGCCCTGTGGTACTGCTACTGCGCATCCGCGAATCACATAAGAGATCTTCCAAACTATTGCACAAGCAGAACTAAACTTTAACTTCGTTTCATGAACAACTGTGCATATTGCATAGCATACAAGAGAGCAGAATTTTACCAAAAAGCTCAGCTTCTGAAACCTTTCATCGAGTGAACAAATCATGTGGATTATCTTAGACTTTGAAACTCCATCCCTGTTTTCAACTGATATATCGCACTCAATTTTCGTTCCACAATCAACAACTTTCAGAATGGGCACCTTGGCAGCTGTTATTGGATGAACGCCAGAAACATGCCCATCTCCTGAAGCACAGAAAACCATAGATGAAAAGCTTTATTTAAATGGTTCTACTAATGGAAATAGCCATTTCTTGGAAGTGGCGGCATAATTATTTACCTAGAAAACAAACAGAGCAGTTAATCTACTTTTCTTCTAAAATTTGTCCTACTCTTCAAAGTAAAATATACTTAAAATTTTGGTTAAGCCACAAAGATAGTAGCCCATGAACTGCAGACAGTACCAAGGAAAAAGAAGGAATTAATCAAAGATTTACTTTGAAGTGCATATAACTTCCTTGCAAATTTCCTGAGAGTCTGAATCTTCTTCTCATGTGAAACCTTAACTGAACTGTTGTCAAAATTAACAGATAGATCTAGGTCACTCTTTGAATGGAATAGATCCATCACGAAAGATCCAAACTCCTCCACAACAGGAATATTACCAGAACGCCCTGAAAAAAAAACTGTCACATCATGCTGTAATATGTAAAAATATAATCCAATAAATAGCCTACTCATTCAAATTTGTGTAGTTGATTAAGTCTATTAACAAAGCTACTACAAGCCAGTGCAGAGGATCCATTTGCTGAGTTACACTATAAAAAGGTTGCAGAGATTACCGTAGATATCCTTTGCTATCTCATTGAAGACAGAAACCAAATCTCTCCTAACTTCATAATCACTTGTTTTAGGGCGGCAAATTGCATAAATCTCATTAAGCAATTCTTCAAGCGCAGATAGTCGCTCCGGGTGCACTTTATAGTTTTGCATTCGCTTCCGCTCAGCCCTCTCTACTCTCTTACGAAGAACTGTCATCGCAGTTTAATCAAATGATGATTCAGCCAATAGTAAAACAGATGATAATTCAACAATAGAGACTTTTCCTACTGCAAGAACCATTACATATCACAGTTGAGTTATCATATACTACTTAGACTCAAAGTATGTTTCTAAGATGCAAGGATACAAC
This sequence comes from Nicotiana otophora, assembly GCA_000715115.1. NCBI lineage: Eukaryota > Viridiplantae > Streptophyta > Magnoliopsida > Solanales > Solanaceae > Nicotiana > Nicotiana otophora. The sequence continues at coordinate 23,297 of AWOL01S0050075.1, forward strand.
CAGCCCAGAAAATATAAAGTTGGAAAGTAACAGTTACCTTCCCTTAAAGCATTTTCTACTATGAAAATCATATCCTTCGACTTCTCTAAGACAACTATCATCTAAGTCAGAATTCATAATTGTATTTATAAAAAGAAGTAGTACCTAAAAGGAAGCAAGTGGTTTTTTGGTGATAATACTCATGGTAAATAGATCAGAAAAAGCGGTCGGACATACTTATTTTCACTGCATACAGATTGAGATTAGTTTCTTTCCACTTTCTCTCCGTTGCAACCAATCAAGCATTCCCAAGGCGAAAACAATATCACTTGTTATAAGCAGGAGAATTTATGCCTCATTCACCTAGTGTGTGCTGTATAACAGTCTTCATTACATAAATTATGAACAACAACAACAACATACCCAGTATTATCCCACACCGTGGGGTCTGGGGAGGGTAGTGTGTACGCAGACCTTACCCCTACCTTGTGACTTGTGAGGATATTACATAAATTGTGTATTAACCAAAAAAGGAAGTAAAATTAGTTTTTGTGCACAATAAGCTAAGACAGAAGTAGAAATTTCTGACTTTAGAAATTACGAAGTTTCACGGATGTGCATGCTCCTATCAACGTGCTGTGCGGCCACCTCAACAAAATGGCATTCCACCGTACAACCTTTATCTCTAACAAGTTACAAGTTTTTTATAACCCAGCATAAACACATTGCACCCGTTTAGCCAAAACTTTTGCACTTTATGTGTACTTCCATCAACTCTTTCTCAATGTCACTTGATCCATGAACATTTCCAAAGCTCTAAAACCCTTCTACAAACACGTTGTGTAACTGTTAAAGAAGCGTCTTGCCTGTTTACCGCCTTCATCACTAATAAGTTGCAATATTTCAAGATTTTATACACCCCAAAAACATATCGCATGCCTTAAGCCAAATTTGCAGTTTCAACAAGATCATATATAGTTTCATCATATATTTTTCAATATTCACTTTATTTATAAACAATTTTACAAGTAGTAATGTCCAGACCAGCTTGGGCTTTTTTCTCCTTTTTTTGTAAGTAGTGTCTTTGTCAGCTTGCACGAACCTCAACTACATTATACTATTCCACCAAATACCTACTACCTCCGGCCAACATAGTATCGGGTAAGTCTGCTCATCAAACCTTAGGTACGGACTTGAACCCCGGTTTCCAAGGTTTGTATCCACTTAATTAACACTAAACCACACCCTTGGATGCTAGTAATAAACTTTCTTATTAGGGTTAAAAATTACTGTACACAATATTACTGGTAAAAGAAATAAACAACTAAATCATCTGTAATTTTATCAAACAACCTAGGAGAAATATCAGAAATGAGAATCTTTAAATTTATATTACAAAAAAAAAATAAAAAAAAAATAGACCCTTTAGCAGTATAAAGTAAAGGTATTTCAAAAAGTACTGACCTTTAACGCGATAAACCTTAGACATATGAGAATCTGATGATTTTGTATTCAGCTCAAATGCTTACTGATAGCTGAAAGGAAAAATTCAATTAAAGAAAGAAGAATGTAGCAGAAATGTACTACAAAGGTAGCATATGGTACAAGTTACGGAAGCAGAGTTAGTGTGTATTTCTCGAAATCATCACTGTAATTACTTTCATGGAACAGACCAACAAGAACAGGAAAGAAAGGGCCGCGCGTGGTTTTTTGTTTTCTGATATTCGCTAATCTAGTGGGGGTTTGGATATAAGAATTGTAAAATTTAAAAAAAATGAAAAAAAATTGTGAAAATGATATTTGAAAAAATTAGAGTTGTGTTCGGATATGAATATAATTTTGGATTTTCTTGAAGTTTTATGAGTATTTGAGTGAAAATTTTGAAAAAAAATATTTTGGAGATTTTAAATTTTTTGAAAAATTTTAAAATTTATTTTCAAGCGATAATTGGAAATTTTATGGCCAAATATTTATTTCGAAAAAAAAGTGAAAATTTTTCGAAAAAAATAAAAAAATCTTAAACCCTTTTTATGTGAAAAGACAAAATAACCTCCATTATTGAAACAATCCGCCTGTTTATAAGTTTTAATTATTTTTGGCAGATCTAAAAATAAAATCTTCAAATCCCAAAAACTAAAAAGGGCCGCGCGTGGTTTTTTGTTTTCTGTTATTTGTTAATCTAGTGGGGGTTTAGACATCAGAATTTTAAAATTCCAAAAAAAAAAAAATATTTAAAAATTAGAGTTATGTTTGAACATAAATATAATTTTGGGTTGTTTTGAAGTTTTACAAATGATCTGAGTGAAAATTTTGAAAAATAGTTTTTTGGAGTTTTTCAAATTTTCGAAAAACTAGAGCTTTTTATGTGAAAAGACCAAAATAACCTCCATTATTGGAACCATCCACCTGTTTATAAATTTTAATTATTTTTTAGCAGATTTAAAAATAAAATATTCAAATCCCAAAAACAACTCTAGAGTAATTTTGGGAGTTTTCTACTCACAAAATTTAGAATTCTTTTCAAACAAAATTTATGTCCAAACACATAAAAACTATTTTTTACCTTATTTTTTCAAATTTCAACCAAATTTATGTCCAAACGCTAGCTACTGTTTGGATATAAATATTAAAATTCACAATAAAGAGTTGATATGTTTAGTAAAGAAAAAACTAGTTATAAGTTATTCTATTGCTAAAAAATAAAAATACCCTTAAATTTTTTAACAAAAAATTATAAAAATGTACTTTTGTCGAAAAAAGAAGAAATAGTGAATATGGAAAGAAGAGGAAGTTAAAGTTTTGTTTTTGAAAAGATTTTTGGGATAAAAAATATTAAGGATAAGATAGTTAAATATTTGGCTAATTTTGGTGTGAATGTTATCAAATGTATAGATAAGTTAAAATGCGTATATAAATCGATTTGACAAACTTGTTAGCTTAGCAAAACAACCTCTTGATATTAGGGGCGGCTCAAGAATATGCGGGGCCTAAAGCCAAAGTTTAATATGAGGCCTAAATTTTTAAAAGAAAGTTATAAGATTATTTTTAATTGAAGTCTATTCTTCTAACTTTTCGAGATACAAAATTATTAATAATCTTTTTTATAGTCGATTTTTCTAATAATTCCTTTTCAATTGATAATATAGCCAATTCATCATTTAATCTTTCTTGAAAATTTATTGATCTTAGATAAGATTTTATAGAGCAATAGAAATATAGAACTATTAGAAACTTAAAAGTATTGTTGAACACTTGAACTAGTGAAATCTTGGAGAAAGAAGCTAAGTAAGAATATCAAAGACATAAAATATGTAGGGGTTTTTGAAATATGAAGAGATTGAAAATAAGAAAGAATGACTTGGACAAATTAAAGAAGAGAGTAATTTTTTTACACGTTATCTAATAAAAGAGACAAGGTGGGTTGCTCTGATGGTAAGCACCCTCCACTTCCAACCAAGAGGTTGTGAGTTCGAGTCACCCCAAAGAGCAAGGTGGGGAGTTCTTGGAGGGAAGGATGCCGAGGGTCATTTGGAAACAGCCTCTCTATCCTAGGGTAGGGGTAAGGTCTGCGTACACACTACCCTCCCCAGACCCCACTAGTGGGATTATACTGGGTTGTTGTTGTTGTTGTTGTTGTTGTTATCTAATAAAAGAGTAAAAAGTGAAAAATTGAAGTGTTAGGAAAACTATTCATCTACCCATTTTTAAGTAAGTTAAGTTATTTCTTTATTTATATATCTAAAAAGTTTCTTTCTTTTCATAATAAAAACTCTACTTTTGTATTAAAAGTACAAAATATTATTTTTTTTAAATACCTATAAACTTATTATTTTTAAAAATAGGGCCCCCGGGGGCCTAAGTCATAAGCCACCTTCCATAACATTGGAGTCGGCCCTGCTTGATATATTGAACTGAATTTTTTAGAGAAGTGATTTGGAGGCGGTGTTTTTCTCTCTAATATATTCGCTATCTGAAGAGAAAAACTATCCCAACATTAGGTCGTTGTTTGTTGGAAATTTTACCTCATATATCAAAGGTATACACCCTATTTATTATAAACCAAAATCATTTTAAAATATTATTTTCTATAATTATCTTTTATATTTTATAGCAAAATAGGTATTTATGGTATATACTACCATTGAGGCATGAAATATGTTATTTATGTTTTTCCTCTCTCTTTATTTCAATTAACACAAGATTCTCTCTCGGATTTCTTCTTCTTTCTCTCTCCCCCTCCTCTCTTTTTCTTTCAATTAACACACGATTCTCTCTCAAAATCCCAACAAAAAATTTCTTCTTTATCTCTTTCTTCCTCTTCTCTCTCTGTTCGAGCAGAATACCTGCTTAGTTTATACGCCGGATATTGCAATGGATTTGTACTGCTTAGTTTCTACACCGGATATTTGCAATGGATTTGTACTGCAATATTAGAAAGAATAAGACTGCGGCTTTCTCTACGCCGGATATTGTAATGGATTCCTCTACATGGATAATGTAATATTTTTTACGTCAGAGAAGATTTGAGGTCTGGGGTTTTTGTTCGTCTCCATTTTTTATTTTAATATAATGTATACAATATTTTTCTTGGCCAAAAAACGCCATATCCGACGAATGTTTTTCCTTTCTTTGCTAGTTAGTCACATACAATGCTACAAACACATTGTATTATGTACAAATTCACTCAAATACATTGTATTTTTGTATAAATACATTATTTTTTGCATGTATTTATGTATTTCAAAGGTTTGTATTTTTTTAATACAGCTGAATATACATATATTCATGCATGAATACATGATATAAATATTGAAATACATCGAATACAAACATTAAAATAGAACAAAATATAAACAGTGAAATACAATGAAATATATTGAATACAAATAGAAATACAGTGAATACAACCAATGAAATATACTGAATACAACAATAATAACATGTATTAGGAATAACTAAAATGCTGCTAATACAAATTCATTTGAATACACTAAATATAAAACAACGAATACAGTAAATACAAACATTGAATCTAATGAATGCCATAGTAAAAAAAATATTGAAACTCGCTAAATACTAAAGTTAAATACAATAGTTATATACAACTGAAAAATTATTCTAATCAACTGGGTTAACAATTAGGCATGTAAGAATTGATTCTGTTGAGTCATGAATACATGGTGCGAATACATTTGAATGTATGCGCGTACAGCTGGACTGCCCTGATTTTAGGTAATTTTTGTTGTTGTATTCATGAGTACAACAACGCGAATACATGTGAATACATGCGCGTATAGCTTGACTGCCCTGATTTTAGGCGCTTTTTTGTTGTTGTATTCATGAATACAACAACGTGAATACATGTGAATACATACGCGTACAGCTGGACTGCCCTGATTTTAGGCGCTTTTTGCTGCTGTATTCATGAATACAGCCCCGTGAATACAACAAATACACTATAATAACAACTAAATAGTAACTATAGAAAATAATTATGTATATAGTATCTATAGGAAGTTAATAGCCATGAAACAATAGTGGTTTATGAAAATTACTCTCGTTTGTTTCAGCGACCTTAGGCATTTGTTTCAGTGACCGTAGGTCGCTATTTGTTTCCGCGATCTACTTTAATTGGGCTGTAGGTTAATTGGGCCTTTTGGACTTTGTGAATAGCGCAGGGGTTATCAGGTGGCCCAATTTCAGGCTGCTACTTAGCCCATTCCCTCTTCCCTTTGTATTCTTTTCTTTTTTGGGGCTTATGATAGGGTCATTTTGTAAAATATAGATACAAAAATGATAAAAGTATTATGAATATATTATGTTATGGATGTTCATTTAGTACTCCATTGTAAATAAGCTTCATGAAGAAGTTTATCCATATGAGACTCTGCCGTAAATATGTTTATCTATTTAGTATTCTATTGGAAATAAGCCTCCTGAAGAAGCTTATCCTTTCGGTACTCCGTTATGGAAAAATATTACCCATGATAAAAGATTATTTATATCTTGCACAATAGTTTAGAGTAGCAGCTTACACAACAGCTTACAAACAGCTTGCAGCAGCAGCTTACAAGCAGCTTACACAACAGCTTGCAGTAGCAGCTTACACATCAGCTTCATTTCTTCTATAAATAGAGGAGAATTCAGTTCATAATGTACAGAAGTTTGAAGTTTGAATAATATATCAGTTTCTCTATATACTTGTCTTTACTTTACTGTCTTTATTTTATAACACGTTATCAGCACGAGACTCTGCCATCTCGAGAAAATACTTTAAAAGTATCAGAGGTACGAACTTTCTTTTTCTAAATAATGTCAAATCTTTCTAAACTTGAATTTGTAGCCCTGGATATATCGGACAAAAGCTATGTCTTGGGTGTTTGATACCAAAATTCATCTTGATGCGATGAGTCTGGCAGACACCATCAAAGACAAAAATCAGGCATCAAACTAAGACCGTGCCAAAGCAATGATATTCCTATGCCATCATCTTGATGAGGGCCTAAAAATGGAATATCTTACTGTTAAAGATCCAGTCATACTGTGAAATAATTTGAAAGATAGATATGACCACCTGAAGATGGTCGTTCTTCCGCATGCACGTTATGATTGGTCCCATCTAAGGCTACAAGATTTTAAATATATCAGTGAGTATAATTCTGCTATGTTCATAATTATTTCCCAATTGAAACTATGTGGTGACAATATTATTGATCATGATATGTTGGAGAAAACTTTCACCACCTTTCATGCCTCGAATATGCTCCTGCAGCAGCAATATCAAGAGATGGGATTCAAAAAGTATTCTGAATTTATCTCACATCTTCTTGTAGCCGAGCAACATAATGGGCTATTTAATAAAAACCCATGAAAGTCGACCTACTGGTTCTTGTCCATTCCCTGAAGTGAATGAGACGAACTTCCACCAAGCTAAGCGTGGAAGAGGACGTGGCCCCAGTCATGGTTATGGCCGTGGTCAGGGAGGAAACTCTAATCGTGGTAATAACAATGCACCAAAAAAACCTCCTCACCACCAGCAGTGGAAAATGAAGGAACAAAAGCATGAAGCGGTACAAGCAGCAAAGCCAGAAAATGCATGCTATAGATGTGGAGGAAAAGATCACTGGTCACGTACATGTCGTATGCCAAAGCACCTGGTTGAGCTGTATCAAACCTCCTAGAAGAAGACAGAGAAAAATATTGAAGCAAATTTTATTTCTGAAGATAATTTAGACTTCATGCATTTGGATGTAGCTGATTATTTTGCACTCCCAGAAGGAGAAACAAGTCATGTGATCAGTAGTGAATATGTGAAAATGTAAATATTTTAATTTTTTTTGTTTGTAGTAGATAGTATGGTTATGTAATTATTGTACATAAATAAAAGTTACGCTTTGAAAATGATGTTTACTATCATATTTATTTTGTTTATGTCATTTTGAAGAATATGGATAATCCTCAAATTGTGTTTGGATCAAAGACCAATCATGAAGATATTTGTATAATTGATAGTGGAACAACTCATGAAATATTCAAAGATCAGAAATACCTTTCTTATTTGCATAAGGAAAAAGAAAATGTTTCAACAATTTCTGGTAATATAAGTTTGATTGAAGGCTCCGGAAGAGCTACTGTATTTCTGTCTAAGGGAACAAAACTTATTATCGATAATGCATTGTTCTCCTCCAAGTCCCGAAGAAACTTGTTCAGTTTTATAGATATCCGCCGAAACGGGTATCATGTTGAGACAATAGATGAAATGAACGTGGAATATCTTTATATTACAAAGAATATTTCTGGCCAGAAATGCATTGTAGAAAAGTTACCAACTTTATCTTCTGGCTTATACTATTCAAAGATTAGTACAGTTGAAGCACACTCTATCGTAAACCAGAAGTTTACTGATTCAAATACTTTTGTGCTTTGGCATGCCATTTAGGCCATCCTGGATCAATAATGATGAGACGGATTACTGAAAATTCGAATGGGCATCCATTAAAGAACCTGAAGATTCTTACAAATGATGATTTTTCTTGTGATGCTTGTTATCAAGGCAAAATGATCACTAGACCATCACC
>AWOL01S0050077.1:7172-127982 GCA_000715115.1 Nicotiana otophora
GAATAAAAATACGCATTGTCCCCAATGCTTAACAAAATAAGAGTAAAGAAAGGGTAAGAGTGAAGAAAACTCCTTATGGCTCCCTGCCATCTCTGTGTCCACAGCAGCATCACCACCCTCAGTCTCCTCCAACTGGATCTTATCATCCTCAACTCTAGGAGTGACTGGGTTGGTGAACATTTGACGCACTGCCTCAGCAGTGTCAGCAGCAGAGTTTGGCTCCTCAAATTGGCCAACACGTGTTGTAGGTGTTGTGGGGTCTGGGCCTGGATGGTGTGGCACAATAAACATATCAAATGGAATATCTCCAGCTGCTGCAAGCTTGGTAACTTGTCTCCGGAGCTTGTCCACTGACTTCTTGGATGCCTGGGACTTTCGCATCTTTTTCACTTCCTTGACCAGTTCTTCTATCACTGACCCATGCTGCACCAATGTAGCCATAATCGTACTCTGTTCTCCAGGAGCTTCTTCAATGTTTCTTCCACTGTTGGGGGCATTCGAGGTTCCAGAATGGAGGACTGTGCTGCAACAGTACTGGATATGTCAGACGGCTTTGCAGTAGCTATTTGCATCCAGTGGTTGAGTCTCTCCAATGTCTGGGAGACTCGTAGCGCAGAGAGTGGGACAGTAGGCATCGGCACCAACCTCAAAGCAGAGGTGAAACCTGTAATAGGGGCTGCTAAAGGGACTGAGGCTAGAGGTAGAGGCATAGCTGTTGCAGTAGCTGAAGGCTCGGATGAAGTGGATGGAGTGTCAATTGCCTCTACAGCTACCATCGATGGCTCATCAGACTGGCCTATGGTGGTAGACGACTGACCCTTTTAGGGTTTTGTGCATCCATCAACAAGTACCATGAGAAGGGCTTCTTCGCCCGCACCTTCGTATCAAAATCTCTCGGCTCCACCCTCACATCCATAAAATACTCAGTAATGGTATTGGGATACAGATAGGATGTGTCAGCTTGCCTGGCAACCACAGAGATATTGGCCCACATCATGACACCCACATTGATCGGGTACCCGACCATGATGGAGGCGACTAGAACTGCCAGTGGGATCGAAAGATCTGTCTCATTCTGACACGGGTATAGTCGGCTGCATACAAAGGTCTGCCGCCCCTTTGCCTCAAAACTTATAGTGTTTCTATGAATAGCCACCCCTATTGTTATCCATGATAGTGGTGCCCCATGAGCTGCTAGAATGTTAGCTAGCCACGGGCGAGCTGCATCCCCAAGTGCCAACCTCTCCAAATACTTTGTGGGCACGACATCATCAAACCCCAAGTAGGTGTTCAATGTGTGCTGGTCAAAACGCACCTTGAGGTTCCTCACTTTAGTTACCTTTGTCCCTTTCTTAATATGCACCACATTGGCATAGAATTCCCAGACAAGGTATTCCTTTGCACCCACCATGCTCTGGGGGAACCACATCCATCCCTTGCACTATCGGAACTGCCCCAAGACTGCAGGGTTGTACTTTTCTAGATCTTTCAATTAGAACTGTCGCTCAAGAGTGAGCAACCTCACCTGCCACCACCCACAGAAGCTAGAGAAGGTAGCCAAACTCACAAACCTGTCCCCCCACACCACTTTCTTCTTCGACCGCTCTAGGCCGGCAACTGTAGTATCTCCCCCTCGGCCATCATCTGGGATGTCCTGAACTGAAGTCTCTAGTGCCTGGGGGAAGGTGTAGTGGAAGGCTCGGAAGCCTAAGTGGCACTCTCGGAACCCTCGGAGGTGCTATGTGATGAGGACGGATCATCCCTGAGCTAAATTCTCCCTGGTGGCCTTGATTGGACAGCTGGCTGCTCATGTACAGAGGCTGAGTTGCCCTCTTATGCTTCTCGAGATGGGGCATAAGAACTGCTCTCGAAAAGGGTTATATCTCTCCCTCTGCCAGTTGTTGTCTTGTTTCTAACTTCAAGCTGTTGTACACTAGGCTAGGGTCTCTTCCCTCGTCCCTGAGAAGGGTCACCCCTTCCTTTTGAAGTATCACCTCGTCCTCTAGATCGAACCATATTTTATATCAAGCAAAGGCGATTATTAGTTGCAATTCAATTTCAGACACAGAAAGAATGCAAGGACACACCAGAGATTGCAGTGAAAAACATTGTAGAAACATTCTTGCAAGGTAGGGAAGTGTGGTCCGCAGAATAGTCATTGTGGCCGCAGAATGGGCATTGCGGACCGCACAATTTTCCAGTTCGGCCGCAGAATTGGGTTGCGGTCCGCACAATTGGGTTTGCAGCCGCACTTGAGATGTCACCAAAATGCCAACTCTCTGATGACAAAGAATTGGTCATTTTGCGGACGCACTCAGTTTTCTGCGGTCCGCAGAATTTGCTTTGCGACAGCACTTGAGAGTCACCAAATTAACAACTCTCTGAACACATAGATTAAGCTATTCTGTGGCCGCAATGGGATTTCTGTGGTCCGCACATTTTTCATTGAGGACGCATAACCATGCCTTACTATATTGCCCTAATCTTTATCTTCTGCGGACTGCACAATTTCTTGTGCAGCCGCAGATTCAAACAATTATGAACAGACAGTCGCTTTTCACCTAGGGCTTCAAATGTTTGCACTATTTTGACATGGAAACAATTGCTAAGCATGAAAACCAATTTACCCATTCCCCTTAGAGCATTTACCAATCTACCCACTACATATTTACCCCACATGGTTGTTCAAATAGATTCAATCAGATAAATGGTCCAAAAATTCACTAAAATCTAACAATTCAAAGAAATTAATCAAGATGATGATGCATACCAGATATGCATTTGTGCAAGAGATGAGTGATCATAGTTTCTAAGCTTGTGAGGAGCTAATTTAACATGCAATTTCAAATTTGTGCACTTTGTAAGCTCAAAGAGGGAAAAAGGAAACAGTGCCCTAGATTTTGCTATTTATAGTGAACGGGTTCTGGCAAAGTAAGAGGGCTTCAGTGCGGCTGCACAATTCCCATTACGGTCCGCACTCTGTTACCTGAGGGCCTAGTTTCCCTAGCATTTTGCGGTCCGCAGGTTTTGTTGCGGGCCGTAGAATTCGTGTCGTAACCGCAGATCGACCATTTCTCCGACGGACCAACTTCAGAGAGTTGACATTTTCCACCTATAACTTGTGCGGTCCGCAATATATTTGTGCGGCCGCAGAGAAACTTTTTGCTTCAGCAACAAAAATTCTTTCCACACTTAGCCAATTTTTGCAGTATTTTGTAAAGTATACTCATCCTTGCAACACACTTCAAATCCAGTTAGCACAAAAATAACACCTATCTACAAAAGAAGAAAAGAAAAGAAAAAGAAACATGGGTTGCCTCCCAAGAAGCGCCTGATTTAACGTCGCGGCACGATGCAGATTACAATAATTTGAAATGAATCACCGCCACAACGTGGCCATCATCAACCTTTCCCAAATAGTGCTTCACCCGGTGACCATTGACTCGGAATACGTCAGTGTTTTTGTTCTTCAAATCCAATGCACCAAAAGGTGTCACACCCACAATTTCAAAAGGACCACTATATTTAGATTTCAGCTATCCGGGAAACATCCTCAACCGTGAGTTGAATAACAACACAAGATCACCCACCTTGAACTCCTTGTTCCGAATGTATTTGTCATGAAGGTAATTCATTTTCTCTTTGTACAAGGATGAACTTTCATAAGCATGGTCTGGAACTCATCCAATTCATTCGAATGTGCAACCCTCAAATTAGCGGATGCATCCCAATCAAGATTCAACTTCTTTAGAGCCCATATGGCTTTGTGCTCATGTTCCACCGGAACATGACAAGCTTTTTCCGAATACCAATCGGTATGGAGACATTACGATAGGAGTTTTGAAAGCCGTCCGATATGCCCATAATGCATCATTAATCTTTTTTGACCAATCCGTCCGGTTAGCATTCACCGTTTTGGACAAGATACTCTTTATCTCCCGGTTGGAGACTTTCACTTGACCGCTAGCTTGTGGATAATAGGGAGTCTTAACTTTATGCGTGAAACCATACTTGCTAAGCAAAGTGTCAAAATCCTTTTTGCAAAAATGCGACCCCCATCGCTCATGATAGCCCGCGGAGTACCAAACCTTGTGAAAATATTCTTCTTCAAGAACGCCACCACACTTCTTGCTTCATTGTTGGGTAGAACAATGGCCTCAACCCATTTAGACACATAATCAACCGCGACAAAGATGTAGATATTTCCACAAGAACTCACAAAAGGACCCATGAAGTCAATACCCCACACATCAAAGATATCAATCTCCAAAATGGTAGTGAGAGGCATTTCATTCTTCTTCAAGATTCTACCGGCCCGTTGACATTCATCACATCTTTTCACCACATCACTTGCATCTTTGTAAAGAGTGGGCTAATAGAAATCGCAACTTAGCACTTTGTCTACCGTTCTTCCTCAGCCATGGTAACCACCATAAGGCGAATGGCAAGCCTCAAGAATTTCACTTTGCTCTTCTTACGGTACACATCTTCTAATTACCTCATCCGTGCAAATCCGAAAAAGGTATGGCTCATCCCAATAATAATCTTAACAATCCCGTTTGAGCTTCTTTCTTTGATTTGAAGAGAACTCATCCAGGATGATTCCACACACAATGACGTTTGCTAGATCCGCGAACCATGGCATCTCATTCACTGAGATAGCTAAGAGTTGCTCATCGGGGAACGATTCATTGATTTCAAGACCATCATGCGGCCTCCCCTCCTCCAAACGAGACAAGTGGTACGCCACTTGATTTTCACTCCCTTTTCGATCTTGGATGTCAATATCAAACTCATGCAACAATAGAACCCATCTCATCAACCGATCTTTTGAATATTTCTTGCTCATAAGATAGCGAAGTGCCACATGATCCGTATGAACAATAACCTTTGCACCCATCAAGTACGGGCGGAACTTCTCAATTGCAAACACAATGACAAAGAGCTCTTTCTCCGTAATTGTGTAGTTGACTTGTGCACCATTCATGGTCTTACTAGCATAGTAGACCGGATGAAAAATCTTATTGATGTGTTGCCCCAAACCAGCCCCAACCGCTACGTCACTAGCATCGCACATGAGCTCAAAAGTAATACTCCAATTAGGAGCGGTGATAATGGGAGTGGTTGTCAACTTGAATTTTAGCAATTCAAAGGCTCTCATGCAATCATCATTGAAGTGAAACTTTGCATATTTCTCTAAGATCTTGCACAACGGTTTCACCAATTTAGAAAAATCCTTGATGAAGAGCCGGTAAAACCCCGCGTGAACTAAGAAACTTCGCACGCCTTTCACCAAAGTCGGAGGTGGAAGTTTAGAAATCACCTCAATCTATGCCACTCTTTGAGATCTTGTGGACAAGGACAATGCCTTCCTCGACCATGAAATGGCACTTCTCCCAATTTAGCACCAAGTTCGTTTCTTCATGTCACGCCCCGAAATCGAGGAGCGCGACTAGCGCTCAACCGAGTGAACCCGGCTGAGCAAGCCTGTTAGATTTCCTTCTACCCAAACTCATCCATGAATAAAGAGGAGATATACTCCATCAATCAAATATAGAAAAGATTTCATTAGCAACTTCATTTATAATTTCCAAATTATTACAAGTGTATAGATATAATGAAGAACATGTTTGCCAAATACCAACATTTCCAGTTCAATTCTGAACATTGAATACCACCCACATCCTGTCTACGGAGCCTCTAAGTACAACAGAAGTGAAGAATGTAAGTGCTGGCGATCAAGCTCCGGCTATACCTCATAGTACAAAATACAATGTAAGATGACATAGAGAGTGACTGCTAATGAGGACCAAAGCAGCCCGCTGATGAACCACCTGCATCTATTGAAGATGCAGCGCCCCCGACAAAAGGGACGTTAGTACATATGGAATAGTACTAGTATGTAAAGCTAATTGTCCGCTTTCAAAATAGAATGCCAATGTAAGAAAGAGAAAAACCATGGAAACAACAACCAACAATCAATGATATCCAAATGCCAAGTTAAAACATAATAATTTCCAAAATACGAAGATAGTATTATTTTTGGTTGGGAGACCCCTTCTAACTACCTCTACACAAAGCGGCCCCGCCGCCTCACCCCAATATGTGTGGATGGAGGTGTAATTGCAATACCACAATCCCTACACAAAGTGGCGTTGCCGCCTCACCCCAATGTATAGGGGTGGAGGTGTATGTTTAATACCACAATCCCTACGCAAAGCGGCCTTGCCGCCTCACCCCAATGTATGCGGGTGGAGGTGTATTCACAATCACAATCTCTACACAAAGTGGCCCTTCCACCTCATCCCAATGTATGTAGATGGAGGTGTATACACAATCACAATCTCTACACAAAGGGGCCATGCCGCCTCACCCCAATGTATGTGGGTGGAGGTGTATTCCGAGATTAGGTTATGTCAACCTACCCTTCCTCTGTGACTAATGATACTCCCAAATTAAAAACACATTTGCTTTTCAAACAAGGGAAACGGAAATATAATTGCATTTACCTCATAACCTTTCACACTATTTATAGCCTCATTGGTACCTTCAACCACTTACAACATCATTATTTCATTGGCTCTCTTGGCCATACATATGATTCTTCTTTCATGGCACAATGGTAGTATTTCATATTCCACACTTTCATTTCTTTACTCTCATGTATCATCATCATAAATACCAACATATATAATATTCCGAAAATCACAACTTCAAGTTCATTGGAAATGAGGCATTTAAACACAATGGATTTCTTTCCAAGAAATTGAGTAAAATGGTTGGCAATCGAAGAACAAGTTAAAATCATAAACGAGTAACACATCATTTATTCTTGAAATACTTTTCCCCCAAAAAGACAATACACAATTTCAACTCATGAATATATAATAACGCAAAACACATCGAAAATACTCACAAAGCATATCGTTAGTTAAAACAGCCACATATGGGCATCACTTGAGTTTATAAGCTTTTAGGAAATTCGATTTTCGAAATAATTTTGGAACAGTTGAATCAAAGCTCATTTCTTAATCTTTCTTACATTATCTCATTTCATTGGCACTATTAAGCACAAGTATAATTTTCAATCTTTGGCACGGTGGCCACACTTTATTATCACCAACTCACTTCTTTCGCTTTCGAGCACCTTTATACATTATCAATAATAAGGCATTTCCAATCAAGACTTTAGGTACACCTATGCGCAATTAAGAGGCTTAAGCATATTTAGATTTTCGCACACAATTTGGCATCATAACCTTCATTTGAAACATGACTCAAGGACATAGCATTTTAATACACATATCATTCTTAAACACATTCCCAAAGGATTAAATAATATGATAGGAACATTCAGAACATGTTTTGAATACATAATTCTCGACACTTTGCTTACTCGAGACAATCGAATTTATAGGGAACAACTAGAAACTTGAGAATAAGGAACTTGAGCCAATAATACTTGAAACTTACGGGAACATCATGCAATGCAATTCTAAGAGAGTAGTTTAGCCAACATAACTTTGGTCATAACTTCTTGTATGAGTGTCCAAATGATGCACAGTTTGAAGCGTTAGAAACTAGACTCAAAGCTCTTGAATTTTATAGGTTATAAATCACATAACTCCATGTATATATATAGATATGCTCGTCCAAAGTTTGGTCTTGTGCGTACTCATATGGAACATTTAGTCTATCATGTAATTTCCAACTTGGCTTGGACTTAGGGCTCTCCTTATACCCCACATCACTTATAATATGCCTCGTACACTTATTATCATATCCAATTGATATCCATTATATTAATAGTCCTCGTCTGCATACAGAATAATATAATTAGCACACATCAACTCTCTTACTAGCGCTTAAGTACTTCAAAATGTTTTGGGGTGTTACGCTTCACACCTTGCCAATACTCTATCCAAATTTGCCAAGAAATCATCAAAGGAATCCCAATAACCGAGAAGTCATCTATGAAAACTTCAATGTAGTCCTCTATCATGTCCATGAAGATTTCCATCATACACCTTTGAAAAGTCGCTGGTGCATTACATAGACCAAATGACATCCGCTTGAAGGCAAAAGTCCAATAGGGACATGTAAAAGTTGTTTTCTCTTGATCTTCTGGAGCAATAAGGATTTGGTTGTAGCCAGAATATCCATCTAGGAAGCAATAGAAAGCACGACCGGCCAACCTATCAAGCATTTGGTCAAGGAAGGGATGTGGAAAATGACTATTCCTTGTGACTTAGTTTAGCTTGCGATAGTCCATACACACTCTCCACCCAGTCACCTTTCTTGTGGGAATCAACTCATTTTTGTCATTGGTAACCACCGTCATGCCCCCCCTCTTAGGGATACATTGCGCCGGAGAAGTCCACGAACTATCGGAAATGGGGTAGATCACCCCGACATCCAACCACTTGATAATCTCCTTTTTGCCCATGTCTTGCATAGCCTCATTGAGTTTCCTTTGATGTTCAATAGATGGTTTGGCATCTTCCTCCACGTTAATCTTGTGCATGCAAAATGGCGGGCTTATTCCCCGAATATCCGCCAAAGTCCATCTAATAGCCTTCTTTCTCTTGTGGAGCACTGCCAATGTAGAGTCAACCTGGACGTTAGTCAAATAAGAGGAAAGAATAACCGGTAAAGTAGAACAAGGGCCAAGAAATTCATACCGAAGATGTGGAGTCAATGGATTCAACTCCAAGGTAGGAGGCTCTTCCATTTTAAGGCTTTGTAGGAGGAGTTTTCCTATTTTCAAGATCCAAGGAAAGTTTTCGGGGTGCATAGCTGTACGACCCCATCCATTGCAAAGAGTTCACAAATTCCATGAATCCATCCATCTCGTCATCATCAAAGTTGAGCAAGACGGCCTCCAACATATCACCCGCATTAATTGTGGCACTTGTGTCATCAACAATCACATCGGTCACCAAGTCCATGAAAGAACATACTTCATTGCTATTTGGTTGGCACATAGATTTGCACACGTGGAATACCACCTTTTCATCACCGACCCGAAAAGTGAGCTCTCCCACTTCCACATCAACAAGAGCTTTCCTCTTAGCAAGGAAAGGTCTTTCAAGAATAATCGGCACCTTATAGTCTACTTCACAATCAAGAATGACAAAATCCACCGGAAGAATGAACTTATCCACATGAACCAACACATCTTCAATCACTCTCAACGGTCTCTACATGGTACGATCGACCATTTGTAATCTCATAGATGTGGGTCTTGGTTGCCCAATACCCAAAGTCATGAAAACCGAATAGAGCATCAAATTGATACTTGCCCCAAGATTAGAAAGAGCTTTAGCAAACTCGGCACTTCCAATGGTACAAGGGATTGTGAAAGCACCGGGATCTTCTAATTTAGGAGCCATTGAATGCACGATTGCACTCACTTGATGAATGACTTTGATAGTTTCAAAATTCATCGACTGTGTCTTTGTCACCAAATCATTCATAAACTTTGCATAAATGGGTATTTTTTCCAAGTCTTCAACTAATGGCACATTGATTGAGATACTCTTCATCATGTCAATGAACCTTTTGGAATAATTCTCGCCATTTTGCTTGGCAAGCCTTTGAGCATACGGAGGAGGAGGCTTAGGCACTGATGTCTTAGCCTTTTGCACTACCAGTTTCGGTATGTCAATAACATGATCCCTAGACGGGTTCACTTCCTCTTGAGTCTCTTCCACATTGTCATCAATATCAATCTGAACTTCATCATTTTATTGAATCACATTGATCAGGATCTCTTCTTCTTGTACCACTTTCTCATCATCCATAAGTTGCTTTTGACTTGAGGTGGGTGAATTTCTACCTTTTTCACTTCTTGTAGTAACAGCCATGGCATGCCCCGTGTTGTTCCCACCCTTTGGGTTCACCACCATGTCACTTGGTAGTGCCCCCTTAAGACAAGAATTTAGAGCTTGAGAGATTTTCCCCATTTGTACTTCTAAGTTGCGGATCGATGTGTTTTGTGAGGCAAGTTGGGCATCGGAATCAGCATTCTTCTCCATCATTTGCTTGAACATGCTCTCAATAAATCCCATTTCATTGTTGGAAGAACTATGACCTTGGGAAGGATAAGGAGGAGGGTTGCTTGGTTGTTGATACATCGGGGGCCTTTGAGAACCTGACCCCCGATATCCTTGATTATTACTCCAACCGCCTTGATTGTTGCCTCCCCAATTGCCTTGGTTAATGCTATTATGCCAATTCCCTTGATTATTGCCACCACTCCAATTTCCTTGATTGTTGTTGTTATTCTAATTGCTTTGATTGTTTCCACCACTCCAATTAACTTGGTTGTGAGAATTCCAATTTTCTTGATTGTTTTGATGTCGCCATTGTTGTTGGCTTGGGCCTTGGAAGTTGTTTCTTTGCCCTTGAAAGTTGTTCACATATTGGACCTCTTCTTCTTGGTTATTATAAGAGTCATCTTGATCAAACCCACTATCTTCTTGCACAAAATTGTCCACTCTTTGTTGCACTTGTGGACCCTTTGTTCTTCTTTTGTTCACCATCATGTTTACCCCTTCCATTGCATTGACTTTCCTCGAGTTTTGAACTTGTTGAGGTTGAGCCTTTGACAATTGGTTCATGGTGGTGGTCAATTCGTCTATGGCTTGCCCATGGTCATGCAATTCTTTGTGAAGGTGAATCACATTGGGATCACCTTGTGGAACATTGGCCCGGGATTGCCACGCCGATGAGGTATCCGCCATCTCATACAAAATATCACACTCCTCCACATAAGGCGTAGTCAAGAAGTTCCCACCGGCAAGTTGATTCACTACACATTGGTTGGTTGTATTGATCCCTCGATAGAAAGTTTATTGAATCATGTTTTCCGTCATATCATTGTTGGGACACTCTTTCACCATTATTCTATACCGTTCCCATATCTCTTGTAGTGGTTAATTGGGCTCTTGCTTGAATGCTAGAATTATTTCCTGATGTATAGCCATGAGCCCGGGAGTGAAGTACTTAGAAATAAATTTCTCCTCCAATTCATCCCAAGTGTGAATGGAATGGTTTGTCAAACGCTCCAACCAATTTAAAGCTTTCCCCCATAAAGAGAAGGGAAAAAGCCTTAGCCTCAAAGCATCCCCAAAGACATTTGTTTGTTTACTCCCCCAACACGTATCCATGAACCCCTTCAAATGTTTGTATGCATTTTGACCCGGAGCACCGGTGAAGAACCCTTGTTGCTCAAGCAACGCGAGCATCACGTTAGTGATTTGAAAGTTTCCCGACCTAATACGGGGAGGGACTATTGTACTTGTATATCCTTCATTCAGCAACACCCGGTGTGGAGCCGCTCTTGGTGGAGGTGGGGGTGGAGCGGACACATTGTCCTGAGGCACTCGGCTTCGTCTATTGGCTTGAGGTTCAAGAGGAACCTCACCCATTTGATCATCCTCAATGTCCACATCTCTCAAAGCAATGTTTCCTAGTTTGTTGTTTGTCATGATAGCACCTACAATTTCTCAACACGTTAGTAACATGTAAGGAAAAGAAGATATTCCAAAAACACACTCAAATATATAGCTAACACTATTTTTAACTCCCCGACAACGGTGCCAAAAATTGATCTCGTCCAAATCACACCTCAAAATAAGGATATGAAACAGTCGATTTCAATAATAGTAACCCAACAAAGAGTAAGGATCGAATCCACATGGAGTTTATATGGGAGTTAGGAGTATATATTCTAGTATGTGAGTTTGAACTATCTTAATTTACACTTCCACAAATTGGTTTTGTTTCTATTTCTATTTTTAAAACTAAGATTGCAAAGTTAAGAAATAAAACTAAGATAATTGTTTTTGTTGTTTTTCAAGTCGGTAAAATGCCTAGGGTTATGACCATCACCTAGGTGTTTGCCTAATGGGATATAAACCTTAATGCTTGTTTTGTTAATCAGAGTGTATTATAGCTACCAACTCTCAATTACCCACTCAGTACCTCTCGGTCAAGGAGTAGTTTTGCCCAATTTGGTATTCTCAAGTACAAATGGGTATCACACAAAATGGTTGATAAGAGCTCAAGTCGGGTTATTACTATCTCTAGGTTGAACCCTTTAACTAGGTTGATCAATCTCTCGATTGACCTAATTTCCTGTTAGGCAAGTTTTCCTCGACTAAATCTCTCTTTCTCAAGAAGAGACTAAGTCAATTAGGCACGAACTAATATATGAACCATTAATTCCACAAATTAAAGCATGAACAAGGCTAAATAATAAACACCCAATCGTAAATAAGTACTAAATTAGATACCCATAAGGTTTACACACTAGGGTTAGGTCACAACCATAGTAAACATCTAGCTACTCATGCTTGAAATTGAAGAAATAGAAAAAGCAAAACTAATTAAACTCATATTGGAAAGTGAAAATGATAAAATCTATGTTAAAATATCCCAAAATATACAAACCTACTAAAAGAAGCAAAGAAAAATGACTAGATGACTTGCTGATGTCAAAAGTTAACCTAATTTTGTGAAACTTGTCTATTTATACAAGGCTGGAAATTTCTGACAATAATGTCCTTCGGGAGGTTCTGCGGCTGCACAATTCCATGTGCGGTCTGCAGAAGTCTTCATCTTTGCAGGGGCTGGGATTCTACGGCCGCAAAATTCTCCACTGTGGCAGTGAGACATTATTTCTGCAGTCCGTAAATTTATCACTGCGGCCGCAACCTGGTCTTCTGCGGTCCGCATCTTTACTTCTGCGGCCGCAAGGCACCCATTCTGTGGCTGCACAATTCTTGTGCGGTACGCATCTTTGAGGGACTTGGACTTTTGAAATTTGCACACCCTCTGAAGTTCATCTCCAGTTCTTCATTTGTGGCCGCACAATTCCTATGCGGTCCACAGTTTGCTAGGAAACCCTATTGGGATTTGCTTCATTGTTTGTGGCCGCAAATGACAATTCTGCGGTCCGCGCTTTGCAAACTATTGTTCCTTTTGGTGCCTTGTGTTTTGATTACTCCTTTTTGAGTCGGATTTCATCTCGGGAGTCCACCTTCTAATATTCCTGCAAATTTTGCACATTTTATCAGTTTTGGGAACACAATTAAACTCTTTTATACTAAAACAAAAGCTAAAAGGTGCTAATAAGTAGTCAAAATCCTCACTTATCAATGCTCCCGGTGTTTTATGTGTCTATGTCAAGGAAGGTAGTTGGTAATCATTTGTCTATCCTTTCGGGAAAACTATGGAAGGTGAAGTTAATGGGTAATTGGCTTATGAGAGGTACCTAATGGTCATCCTTGTTAGATGAGTCCGAAAGTTGACATTACCTCTATCAAGTGCTATGGTTAAGTCTATGAGTCGAGGAGGTCGCCTCGATGGCCGAAAGTGTTGTGGAAAGAAAATATTCTCACTTGTTTGTAGCCAAATGGTTATGGTTTGAAAGGTACTTTCTATGTGTTATGATTTAAAAATGTGCAATTCATACCAAAGTGCCACTTTTGATAATGTAATGTCGGTTATGTTGAGATTAGTGTTATAGAAATATGTTGTGATGCCTTGTTGAGTTATGAATGTGTTGTTAGGGTGGTTTTGGTGTTACTCTACCAGGTGGTTAGGCCCAATTACACAGGAGACTTTGCCAAAACTTCTGAAAAATTTGGGAGTTAGTCAAATTGGGTGCTTATGATGTGTGAAAGGAGAAATGAATTCTGTTGATTGTTCTGGGCAGACTCTACTCCTCATTCGAGGACGAATGATCCTAAGTAACGGAGGATGTGAGGCCCCGTAAGATTTCGCCAAGGGATTCAAGTGTTTTGGTGCTGAAGTAGATTTATGTTTACGGATTTAGTAGTTAATACGGACTCTTTGGGTTAAAGATTACACTGAGGAGTTGATGGAAATCTTTGGCTGAAGAAGGTGATTCTGCGGTCAGTTTCGCGACCGCAGAACCATTTCGCGGACCGCATAATCATCGCAGAGTTGAGCAGAGAATTTGTTGAATTTTGAAGGATGTTCTGCGGTCCATTATATGATCGCATGGTTGTTTCGTGGTCCGCACATCCGTCACATATTTGGCATGAAGAATTTTGTTGGGCGATTCTGCGGTCCACTTTGCGGCCGCATAAGTGGTCTGCGGACCGCAGACATGTCACAGACCGATCCAGACCAGCCCAATTCTTGAAATCATTTTGCGGCCTATTTTGCGGGCTGCATATCTGTTATGCCGTCCATTCTGCGACCGAAGACCAGAGTTCAGAGGGTTCATTTTCCTATTTTTATAACCCGGGCCCTTTTTAATAAATAGCCTTTGGGGCTTATTTTGGAACGACTGTGTGATGATTTTTGTCACGCCCCGAACCTGGGGAGGCGTGGCAGACACCCAGTGCCGCACTGGCTCTACGAACCACTCTGTAACTCATGATCATTTGACCAAAACTAGAACATACATAGGTCAAGTTAGCTAAACTCATTCATTTCATAACTGTCACGGGCCCACATGGCCACAACTCATAATGTACAACTATAAGTGAAAGATACTGTATCACTGAACCATTTTTCTTAAAATATGAATACCTATGGGCCGTCAAGGCCTCTGACATACTGTACAAAATGAACCTCTGTCTACAAAGACTCTAATATTATTTGACATCAAATGGGATAGGGTACCGGCCTACCCATAAGTCTTTAGCAAAACTCTGACACGATGACTCGTAGACTCGGCTGCACTCCGAATGAAGTGGAGTCTTACCGATCCTTTGCTGAATGCCAATCTCGTTTACTATGAGGGCTCGTCAAACTGATTATCTATACCTGCAGGCATGAATGCAGTGTCCCCAACAAAAGGACGTTAGTACGAATAATGTACTGAGTATGTAAGGCAGAACTGAAACATAACAATAAGTCAATATTAATTAAAGACATATATGAATAAACCTAAATCTCTGAACGTATATGCGTACATAGTATACTTATATATTTAATGCTTCTCTTTGAGACTATTTCTACTATCCATATCGTATGATGCATGACTGCCCAACTGATCAGTGGTAACTGCCCGACCGTCCGTAGCGCGGTGGTAAATGCATGACTGCCCGACCGGCCGTAACTCGGTGGTAAATATGTAACTGTTTAACCGGCCGTAGCTCGGTGGTAAATGAATATGCATGTCTGCCCAACCGGCGGTAAATAATGGTACATAACTGCCCAACCGGAGGTAACTACCCGACCGGCCGTAGCACGGTGGTAAATGAATATGCATGAAGATGCGTGTATTACTATATTATAAACATTAACATCTTTATCGTACGCCTCAATATAGACTTAGCAACTTACTTAAACATACTTGAATATAACTTTACAGGAATGAATAACATGGACATCCTTAACTGCTAAGAGTAGAACCACTTATGGAATAACATTACGTTTACGTATCATTACTTGGATCATCCCAAAAGGAAAGAAGGATTAGCCTAAACATACCTGTAAGCTTCAGTACTCGTATCAACAACCTCCTCTTGAACAACATCTAAGCTTTTTCTCCAACACACGCGCAACCTTTCCAGCAAAACTCAAGAAACGATCTAACACTCTAAAAGGTCACCCCTCCCAGCATGATAATCAAAAGGAAAGTAGCTTTAAGTCATGACCTCAAATTACATTTTTTATTCTTCGTAACTACTTTTCTCCATTCATTTGATGGACTCACCCATTAGGATCATTGATGTAATAAATAAATTGATTATCACTTCTAGATTAAAGGTGGTTGTCTTGTTCATCATTTTTCCTGTTGAGGGAGACATGATAAAAGGGTGAAAATAACATTCGCCAAATCCCTATAATTAGCACAAATCAAAGCCATCATGAAATTGCTATTTATGCAGTACTTTAAAAGATGTACAAAGAGCTCCCGCACAATAATTTACCCGGTAGAAAATGGTAAACCATTTAGCAGGGATTCATTGGTATTTCTTTAAAAAGTATTTTCCTTTTAACTATGGCTATAACTTGGGCAATTAGTTATTAGATTTGTGTAAAATCATCTCTAAGATTGAATAATGTTATATAGAATCAGTTGTCAGCAAGTCTGGAATCAATTGCCACAAGATACATGTTGTTATTGTCTAACTCACTACATATTGCCACCTTATCAAATGCATTTAAGAGTCACTTTAATATATTACATACCACTGCCACGTGATTGCGATGTTCTCATCCTAACAGTTTTAGGTAACTACCAATTTACCCGCATAATTAAGAAATACCTTAAATTACTTAAAATACTACTTACTTTTAACAGACTTTATGTACCCTACTATCATGGTCATGTGGTACCACAAAAATAAATACATACACTATTATTTTATTAAAACATCCATGTAAACATACATATAGTTTCTCAACTTATAATTTTCCTAATCTCATATAAAGAGTAAACATTTTCGTATGCTTAATTCTTAAAATGGTAAAAAGATAACCTTCTTTTCTTGTGAGAAAATAATTTCTATCCTTACAATAAAGAAAATCTCATAAACTTTCTCATTTTATATATGTGTAAAATTTAAAGCATATTCGAAAGTAGTAATATTAATAACTATATAAAATCATAATTTTCAAACTATTTCCAAAAGTATTCCATTCAAAATATCATATCAAATGTATATGACGATATCAAGGTTGTTAAACTTACGGGCGTAACATCCTTCCCCCACTTAAGAATATTCGTCCTCGAATGTTAATTCTTAAAGATTTACAAAATTTTTACTAGGGTCTCCTCTGTAAATTAAACTAAAACCCAAACTATATCTGAAGTCTCGACTATTCACAACCTTTTGTACTTGAGTATCTCGTATCTTTTTCTCCTTTACCTTACTTACCTTTCAGTCTCGCATCTTATCTTCTGTTTCTTTCATAAATTTCCTTCCACATTACGCCTTAAAACTCTACTGTGATATCTGCACATCTGGTGCATACAACATCTGGCGAAAGTTTCATACTAGCTTCTTACGACTCAGCTCTATGGCACACTCTGGAAACAAAAGAAGGGTAACATTTCCTAAATACCCTATAGCCTCTCAATTATAAATGTGGCGCGCAACACACCCATAAGTGAGACATTACTAGATACGGCTTTATAGACTCCCTAGGACACGACCCGCTCTGATACCACTTTGTCTCGCCCCGAACCTGGGCCGAGCAAATCACTATGTAACCCATGATCATTCGACCAAAACTAGAACATACATAGGTCGAGTTAGCTGAACTCATTCCTTTCGTAACTATCACCGGCCAGATGGCCACAACTCATACTGTACAACTATAAGTGGAAAACATTGTATCACTGAACCATTTTTCTTAAAATATGAATACCTATGGGCCGTCAAGGCCTATGACATACTGTACAAAATGAACCTCTGTCTATAAAGCCTCTAAGATTATTTGACATCAAATGGGACAGGGTACCAGCCTACCCATAAGTCTTTAGCAAAACCCTGGCACGATGACTCGTAGACTCGGCTGCACTACGAATGAGGTGGAGTCTTACCGATCCTTTGCTGAATGCCAATATTGTCAACTATGAGGGCTCGTCAAACTGATTATCTATACATGCAGGCATGAATGCAGTGTCCCCAACAAAAGAACGTCAGTACGAATAATGTACTGAGTATGTAAGGCAGAACTGAAACATAACAATAAGTCAACATTAATTAAAGACATATATGAATTAACCTGAATCTCTGAAGTGCCACTGTATACGCATACTTAGTATACTTATATATATAATGCTTCTCTTTGAGACTATTTCTATTATCCATATCGTATGATGCATGACTGCCCAATTGATCAATGGTAACTGCCCGATCGGCCGTAGCGCGGTGGTAAATGCATGACTGCCCGACCGGCCGTAGCTCGGTGGTAAATATGTAACTGCCCAACCGGCCGTAGCTCGGTGCTAAATGAATATGCATGTCTGCCCAACCGGCGGTAAATAATGATACATAACTGCCCAACCGGTGGTAACTGCCCGACCGACCGTAGCACGGTGGTAAATGAATATGCATGAAGATGCGTGTATCACTATATTATAAACATTAACATCTTTATCGTACGCCTTAATATAGACTTAGCAACTTACTTAAACATACTTGAATATAACTTTACAGGAATGAATAACATGGACATCCTTAACTGCTAAGAGTAGAACCACTTATGGAATAGCATTACGTTTACGTATCGCTACTTGGATTATCCCAAAAGGAAAGAAGGATTAGCCTGAACATACCTGTAAGCTTCAGTACTCGTATCAACAACCTCCTCTTGAACAACATCTAAGCTTATTCTCAAACACTCGCGCAACCTTTCCACCAAAACGCAAAAAACGATCTAACACCCTAAAAGGTTACCCTCCCAGCATGATAATCAAAAGGAAAGTAGCTTTAAGTCATGACCTCAAATTATATGTTTTATTCTTCGTAACTACTTTTCTCCATTCATTTGATGGACTCACCCATTAGGATCATTGATGTAATAAATAAATTGATAATCACTTCTAGATTAAAGGTGGTTGTCTTGTTCATCATTTTTCCTGTTGAGGGAGACATGATAAAAGGGTGAAAATAACATTCGCCAACTCCCTATAATTAGCACAAATCAAAGCCGTCATGAAATTGCTATTTATGCAGCACTTTAAAAGATGTACAAGGAGCTCGCACAAAATAATTTACCCGGTAGAAAATGGTAAACCATTTAGCAGGGATTCATTGGTATTTCTTTAAAAAGCATTTGCCTTTTAACTATGGCTATAACTTGGACAATTAGTTATTAGATTTGTGTAAAATCATCTTTAAGATTGAATAATGTTATATAGAATTAGTTGTCAGCAAGTCTGGAATCAATTGCCACAAGATACATTGTTTATTGTCTAACTCACTATATATTGCCACCTTATCAAATGTATTTAAAAGTCACTTTAATATATCACATACCACTGCCACGTGATTATGATGTTCTCATCCTAACCATTTTAAATAATTACCAATTTACCCGCATAATTAAGAATTACCTCAAATTACTTAAAATACTACTTACTTTTAACACACTTTATGTACGCTACTATCATGGTCATGTGGTACCATAAAAATAAATACATACACTATTATTTTATTAAAACATCCATGTAAAAATACATATATTTTCTCAACTTATAATTTTCCTAATCTCATATAAATAGTAAAAACTTTCGTATGCTCAATTCTTAAAATGGTAAAAAGATAACTTTTTTTTCTTGGGAGAAAATAATTTATATCCTTACAATAAAGAAAATCTCATAAACTTTCTCATATTATATATGTGTAAAATTTAAAGAATATTCGAAAGTAGTAATATTAATAACTATATAAAATCATAATTTTCAAACTTTTTACAAAAATATTCCATTCAAAACATCATATCAAATGTATATGACGGTATTAATAAACTTACGGGGTGTAACAAATTTAGAGAGAGAAGGAGGAAACCAAGAATTCTAATAATCCAATCTTGCACCAACCTTCAAGAATCAAGAAAGTCAATCACTAGATTATCATCTATCCGGGTAAGGCCTACTCATAAGCTTTCATGCAAGAGGTTATGAGTTCTAGTGTATTGTGGGGTAGGAAATAGGCCATGCATGTGACAATAGGTTGTAGTATGTGGGATTAATGAACCATTTTGGTTAGTTTCTTGTTGAAATTGGTTGAGGGAGGAAGGTATTACCATTGTAGAGCTTTATAGTCTATTTTGCATACTAGGTGTTTGACAAAATTCCTAAGAGAGTTACACCATGGGAATCCTTCTAGTTATTAACCGATTTTCGCTATCTTCCGATAGATTCTTATTGCTAGAAGTGTTGGAGTATTGTAGTAACTTAAGGAAAGCTCATACATGGTATGTTGGCTAAACTACTCTCTTAGAATTGAATTCCATGATGTTCCCCTAAGTTTCAAGTGTAGTTGGCCCAAGATTCTCATTCCAATGTTCCGAGTTGTTCCCAATAAATTCGATTGTCCCGAGTAAGCAACTTGTCGAGAATTATGTATTCAAAATATGTTCCGAATGTTCCTATTACATTATGTTATCCTTCAGGAATCTGTTCAATAATGATATGTGTAGTAAATCTTTATGGCTTTGAGTCGTGTTTCAAATGAAAGTCCATTATGCTTAACTTAGAAAGAATACTCAATGCGTCTAAAACTCCTATTGCTCATATATACTTAAGGCCTTGATTTCGAATGTTCATATTGTTAATAATCTATAAAGATGCTTGAAAGTGAAAGAAATAAGTAAGAGATATAAAGTGTGGCCAACGTACCAAGAATGATGCCAAGGAAATGAAATGATGTGAGAAAGGTTATGAAATGAGCCTTGATTCAACTATTCCAAATTGACTTCGAAAATAAATTTTCCTAAAAGCTTATGTACCCATGTCATGCCCAAATGTGGCTGTTTTAACTAATGCTTTGCTTTGTAAGTATTTCCAATGTGTTTTGAGCTCTTATATCTTCATGAGTTGGAAATTGTTTATTCCCCTTTTTGGGAAAAAGTATTTCAAGAATAAGTGGTGTATCACTCCTTTATCATTTTAAATTGTGCTTCAATTGCTAGTAATATTTGCTCTATTCTTTGGAAAGGAATTTATTGTGTTCAAAGCTTTCATTACCAATGAACCTAAAGTTGTGATACACCTCCACCCACATATATTGGGGTGAGGTGGTAGGGCTGCTTTGTGTAGGGATTGTGGTATTGTGATACACCTCCACTCGCGTATATTAAGGTGAGGCGGCAGGGCTGCATTGTGTAGGGATTATGGTATTGTGATACACCTCCACCCGCATAAATTAGGGTGAGACGGTAGGGCCACTTTGTGTAGAGATTGTGGTATTGTGATACACCTCCGCATACATTGAGGGGAGGCGGCAATGCCGCTTTATGTAGAGTTTATGGTATCGTGATTGCACCTCCCCCCGCATACATTGGGGTAAGGCAGCAGGGACGCTTTGTGTAAAGGTGGTTAGAGAGGATACCCGACTTAAAATTTATAAATGTTATTGGAAGCTCTTAATAAATCTTTTTTGACTTTAATGGCTATCTAAGCCCTTTTATTGTTACGACTATTCATCATATTCATGTTGTATTTCTAAGTCTTTGAATAGGTGTTTTGATTTTCATACTAGTACTATTCCATATGTACTAACGTCCCTTTTACTGGGGGCGTTGCATCTTCAATGGATGCAGATGGTTCGTCAGCGGGCGGTTTTGATCCTCGTTAGCAGATACTCTCTATTCAGCAAATTTTGGGGAGACCTACTCTATTCCAGGCTTTATGTCATTTGACGTTGTACTGTATGTTTTGAGGTATAGCCGGGGCCTTGTCGCTGGCACTTCCATATTACTCTTTTGTTGTACTTAGAGGCTTCGTAGATAGGTTGTGGGTGGTATTTGATGTTGGGAATTAAACTAGTAAGTGTTGGTATTTGGGCAAACATATTTTTCATCATATCTATAAACTTGTAATATTTTGAAAATCATAAACGAATATCCTTTGGGTAATGGAAAAAGAATGTGGAGCACTCGACTCTTCTCATGTCTATTACTTGTACTGATTCTTATATTATTAATGGTCAAGGTTGGGTAGAAGGCATCTAGCAGGCTTGCTCGGCCGGGTTATCTCGGTTGAGCGTCGGTCGCCCTCCCCGAGGTCGGGGCGTGACAGAAATGGCTTGTTTTATTTCTTGTTTAAAGGCTAATGATGCTTCACATGTTGGTGATCTATTTGTCACTGAATTTCTTACATTGCATGGTATACCTAGAACTATTCTTAGTGATAGGGATACTATGCTTTTGAGCCACTTTTGGCGTGTGTTTTGGGAGAAGTTAGGCACTAAATTATTATTTTCTACTTCTTGTCACCCACAAACTGATGGAAAAATGAAGTAGTTAATAGAACCTTAAGAAACCTGTTGAGGGTTGTTTTGAAAGGTAAATTAACTTCTTGGGAAGATCACTTACCTATGATTGAATTTGCTTATAATAGAACAATCCATTCTTCTACAAGTATGTCTTCTTTTGTGGTTAGTTATGGTTTTAATCCCCTTACTCCCCTTGATTTATTACCATTACCTACTAATGATATTGCTAATCTCGATGGTAGGACAAAGGCTGAAATGATGAAAAACATTCACGAGCAAACAAGGCTGGCAATTGAGAAGAAAAATGAGCAAACTGCCTTGAGAAAGAATAAGGGTCGAAAACAAGTTGTTTTTAAACCTAGAGATTTAGTTTGGGTTCACTTAGAAAGGAGAGATTTCCTTCCAAAAGGAAGTCAAAGTTGCATCCTAGAGGAGATGGCCCATTTCAAGTCCTTGAAAGGATTGGAGACAATCCTTACAAGCTGGACCTTCCTGGTGAGTTTCAAGTAAGTACTACATTCAATGTTGCTGACTTGTCTTTGTTTGAAATATGATCTAATTCGAGGATGAATGCTTTTAAAGAAGAGGGGAATGATAGCATCAAGGACAAGGATAGAGTTTTGGAAGCTCCAAGAAGGCCATTTATAAGATCTCAAGCTAAAGAATTGCAGACTAAGGTTGCTGGACTTCAATGGCAAATAAAGAAGCTTTTAATTGTAGAGGAAGAGCTCAAGCCCAAAGGAGATGAATTGTTCAATGTTTACAGTTATTTTGTGACCCAAATTTAATTCCAAGAGGAGGAAGATTGGCTACCAAAATCAGCTCTTGAAGTCCACCAAAAGGGCACCCAGAATAGCTTAAAATGAGCTTAAAAGAGGTACAAGAGGGAGTGTTTCAGAAGGAGCCCAATTGGAGTCCAAACCAATGGACCAAACTAGTAGTGTTAATGCCCAGATCTACCCCCAAAGTGATTTGGCCGCCCATCCTCTTATGTTTATTAGTGTTTATTAGGTTTTTAAGTATTTAGCTTAGCCTCCAAGTTAGGGTTTGCCTTGGCAGCCACCCTACCTTGTTTTAAGGACTTTATACTCCTATAAATAGGATTTATTTTCATTCATTGTGGTACTTCATTATTGATTAATAATAATATACTTTGAGAGTTCTTTTGAACCTTTGTTACTTATGCTTTAAGATTTATCTTTCAACCTTTACTAGTTCATAGTTCAAGGTAGTAAGATAACTTATTTATTGTGAAATCATTGATTCCTTTAAGGTATTCTTAGAAGGCAATTAATACTAGTTATTAATTGTTGTCTCGAGTTACTCGTAAAGCAGTCAAGATCCAAATCTATTATTTTGATTTGTTCTTAAGTAGAGGCATTTCGATTTCTTCAATAAATCAAAAGGTTGTTGCTTGGATCTTGTCTAGGATATAGAACTTACGCTCTTGGAATTATTTCCTTGAATTTTTCCATATCTTTTATTTTCTGCACTTTAATTCTAGTCGTTCAATTCCTTATTGTTATTGCTTTCACATTTACTTTTCACATTCTTACTCTAGTTTGGATTCCCGACCTTGCTGTTATCAAGAGACACTACCGAGCCCATATGTGGCCGGGTACGATCGAGATCTCTTGAGGCCGGGTGTGATGTGACAAAAGAAATAAACTTTACCGAGTCCCTTGCGAGGCGGGGTACAATATGAAGTAACATGCCCCAAAGAAGGTCTAAGTAAAATTATGTTGCATTTAATGTGCATCCTTCACGAGTGGCTCGACCTTGCATAAAGATTGCACATTTTCTTAAGTTATAGTTTTTATAGTTTATGCCCCCGCTGGCTTGTCGTCAGACATTAGTTCAAAGAAAATACTCATATCTTTTATCCCACTGATTTTACATGATTTATTAGCCTTACATACTCAGTACATTTTCCATACTGACACCCTTTTATTCATGCCCATAGGTACATACAGACCCGGTGACGTCCCTCCCCAATAGGGTGTTTGCTCCAGTTGATTGGTCGTTGCGCTCCACTACTTTGGAGCAGCTGTTCAGAAGTTGTTATGTATCTAAGCACATGTTCTAGTTATTTTAGGCATGGTGGGGACCTGTCCCGGCCAAGTCATATATATGTATATTTCTTTTGGTACTCTTAGAGGCTTGCAAACTAGGGTTTGGCTGAATGTAACAGAATGTGTTATAATCAAGTTGGGCACAGTTATGAATGTGTATAAAATATCAATGTTTGTTTTGCAAACAACTTTCCACATTTTAGATTTCCATTATTACTACGTGGAGGCCTCGTAGGACCAAACTCTAGAGTTGAGGGAGGATAAGAATGGATGTCAGTTCGCACGGGTTTTCGGGCATCATGTGTCGGCCGTACCTCCCAAGGTTGGGGTGTGACAAACATGGTATCAGAGGAAGTTGTGTCTTAGGGAGTCTACAAGTCGGATCTAGTAGATTTTTGTTTATGGGTATGATGTGCACCGTACATATAAGCAGGAGGCTACATGAATACCCTTCTTTCTGATCTAGATCATGCGATAGAGTTGAGTCGTAGGTTTTAGCTTCTAATTCTCACATTGTTTATATTTATAGCAATGCCTACCATGAGACATCAGACAATTATTCAAGGATTAAATGAAAAAGCAGTAGAAGGTACCACCCAGGTGCCACCTGCCCTTATGAATCAACATGGACCACACGATGGGGCTGGAACTCAGGTTTCGGGGATTGCACCACCAACCCCAGAACAACACGAAAGAAGTAATGCACCTCCTATTCCTCTTCCGGTTGCTCCGGACCAAGATTTAGATATGAGAAGTGCAATGTAGCTGTTGGCTCAATTAGTGACCTCTCAAGCCCAACGTCAGGCCCCTGCCACCGCAAATAGAGTAGTTAGCATGAGAGTTTAGGATTTCATTAACTTGGACCCCCCAGTATTCACAGGAACAGATCCAAATAAAGACCCCCATAATTTCCTAGATCAAATGCAGCAGAATATACGAGTAATGCATGCCACTGATACTGAGTTTGTTGAGCTTGCCTCTTATTGATTGAGGGATATAGCTATTATATGGTATGAGTCTTGGGAACTATCTAGGGGATCTCTCACCCCAGCAGCAAGTTGGAAGGAATCCTCTATGGCATTCTTGCAGCAGTATTTGCCCGTTGAACTTCGCCGAGCTAGACAAGATAGATTATTGCGGTTGGAGCAAGTTATATGAGTGTCTGGGAGTATAGCATGCAGTTTAACTCCTTGGCCATGTATGATCCTTCGGTGTTGGCTGAGATGAGTGACCAGGTACATCGATTTGTGGGCATATTGGGAACACGTTTGATAAATGAGTGTACTACAGCTTCTCTAAATCCGATTATGAAAATTGCTCATATTCAGGCCTATGCATAGAACTAAGAGAGCCCAGTCTACAGGTGACACGAGAGAATTTCAAGGCTGGTTTAGGTATCCATTTTCTTGGCATTCGCCTAAATCAGTGGCCAACATTCCATCACATTCCAAAGGCTAGCATCGAGAACGGACCACTTATTCTACTCAAGGCCGAAACTTTCGATGACAGAATTCGCAAAATAGTGGGGATCCTACAAGGGCGAGGCCCCCGATGCCACAATGTGGATGATGTGGTAGGAATCATTTTGGTCATTTCCGTCGGGGTTTAGATTTATGTTATTCATGTGGGCAGCCCGATCATATCATGCTCTTTTGCGCGGTGAGAAATGTGGGCATGTGTGATACCACTAATGGGATTTGCAATAGCTTCTTCATTGACATCACATCCTCATAGGCAAGGTATGCAACCTCTGGTGGGATGAGGTGGAGGTACAGGTGGAGTGACTACCTCGGCGGACCACAAAAGTGCATTTATGTGTTATCAGGCCGGCAAAACCTATAGTCATCACTAGACGTGGTCACTGGTACATTATCCATGTTTTCCATTAGTGTGTATGCTTCGATAGATCCAGGTTCTACCGTGTCATATATTATTCTAATTGTGCTAGTAAATGTGGTAAAGAACCTGAATTGTTACGACAACCATTCGAAGTATCCACCCCCATGGGCGAGTCCGTGATAGTCAGGCGGGTATATTGAGATTGTGATGTGATGATTCATGACCACCATACATTGGCTGATTTGAATGAATTAGAAATGATAGAATTTGATGTCATCATGGGAATGGATTGTTTGGCCTCTTGTTATGCTACAATAAATTGTTGGAAAAATGTTGTATGCTTTAAATTTCTAGAAGAGACCATTGTTGAATGGAAGGGTGATGTGGCAGTGCCAAAAGGGAAGTTTATTTATTACCTTAAGGCTCGAAAGATGATTACGAAAGGATGTTTTTACTATTTGGCGTGGGTGCAAGATGGGAAGGCGAGGCCTCCCACCCTTCAGTTGGTACCGGTCGTTAGTGTATTTCTCGATGTGTTCCCTGACGATCTCCCGGGTATTCCACCCGAGAGGGAGATTGTGTTTGCCATCGATGGGCCACCCAACATGTATTTGATATCAATTCCCCCGTACAGGATGGCGCTTGCCGAGTTGAAGGAACTAAAGGATCGGCTGAAGGATATTCTTGATAAGGGCTTCAATCGACCCAGTAAGTCCCCCGTGGCGAGCCCCAGTACTATTTGTTCGAAATAAAGATGGTTCGCTAAGGATATGTAAATAATTATCGACAACTGAATAAGGTAACCATCAAGAACAAATATCCGCTTCCAAGAATAGATGTTTTGTTTGATCAGTTGCAAGGGGCTAAGTATGTTTCCAAGATCGATCTCAGATCTGGGTATCATCAGTTGAGAATCAAGGAAGATAATGTTCTAAAGTCAGCTTTTTGGCCTAACCAATGCCCCAGCGGCCTTCATGGATCTGATGAATGGGTGTTCAAGCCATTTTTAGATATCTTCGTGATCATGTTCATAGATGATATTTTGGTG
Source organism: Nicotiana otophora (assembly GCA_000715115.1). NCBI lineage: Eukaryota > Viridiplantae > Streptophyta > Magnoliopsida > Solanales > Solanaceae > Nicotiana > Nicotiana otophora. Next base: position 34,070 of record AWOL01S0050077.1, read on the forward strand.
TATTCTCGATCGAAGGCAAAGCACGCAGAGCATTTGTGAAAGGTGCTACATACCCTCCAGGATCACAAGTTATACTCCATTGTCACGACCCAAAATCCAAATAGTTGTAATGGCACCTAACCCAACCCGCTAGGTAAGCCAATTAGCAACAATCCAATTCAAATGAGATTTACAGAGAAAATAAATGATGAAATAACTGAACTTATATACAACTTCCTAAGGACTGGTAGTACAAATCATGTGTCTCTAAGATTTAGAGTTTATAAAGCTGGTATGAAATCAATAAATCATCCGTTCAAAACATACATAAACAAATTTATAAATCTAAAGCTACCAAGAACAAGAGGCAGCAATAACCGGAACGTAGTTAGATCTTCAATGCCATCTCCCGCCATATGCAATAACATCAACTCCAAAATCTCCACGCAAGGTGAAGAAGTGTAGTATGAGTACAACCGACCCTATGTACTCAATAAGCAACAAACCTAACCTTAGGTTGAAAGCAGTGATGAGCTTGGACAATAGTCAGAGTCCAACACCAATAGCCAAGAACAACTCGTAACAATATAATGAAATCTATACAAGTAATAACTCAAAGATATGATGCTCAACTCGTTCACAGTTACGAAAAATAGGCAGGATTTTCAAGTATAACAGTAAAATCCAAATCCTTCACCGAGATCACCAAAATATGAGTATATTAGAAAACTGTGATTTTTCCCAAAAACTATCAACAATAGATAATATGTTTCATTATCCGATAGCGTGAGGAAAATACATCTCTATGCCTACATGTCAATGTGCATGTGAAGCCATGAATGTCATAATACCATTTAGCATGCGGAAATGTATCTCTATGCCTACATGCCAAGTATGCATGTTAAGTATAATACATCACTGTGATGAACTCATGTACTCACACTCTCAAAGTACTCAATCAATCGGTACACTCAATCACTCGGTACCTACACTCACTGCTGGTATGTCAGACTCCGGAGGGGTGAATCCTGCACAAGCACTAATATAAGCCAACATGGCCTGCTGCGGCGTGCAGCCCGATCCCATCATGAATCAATAAAACCCGTTGTGGCGTGCAACCCGATCCTAGCATGAATCAATAAAATGTGTTGCGACATGCACCCTGATCCAATTATGATTCAATAAAAACGATTGCGGCATGCAGCCTGATCCCATAAATATCACTCACAATCCGGCCCTCTGGCCCAAACTCAGTCATCAATCTCTCCAGTCTCGCGGACTCACAAATCTCATGCAAATCAGCCCAAATAATAATAACATGACGAAACAAAAAATGATAACAGGGACTAAGATATGATATGCAAATGAATGAATATGACTGAGTATGTAATTGCAATTTAGGCAAATAACTCAACAGTAGAGATGACCTCAGTGGGTCAAAACAGAATAAGCATATGTCTTAAACATGATTTCTAACATGATTCATAACTCATACAATCAAACAAGTAGGGAGAAAATGGATGTAATAAGATATAACAGCAAAACAAGTCCGGTCATAGTCTAATATAGTCGACTAAAATCATGATTTCCACTGTGTACACCCATACACTCATCACCTAGCATGTGCGTCACCTCCATACATCTTTTATAACACAATTCCCAAGGTTAAATACACTCAAATCCAAGTTTAGATATGTTACTTACCTCGAACAAGCCGAATCCAATACCGAGCAAGCCAAACAATACTCTAGAAATGCCATCCCGCATATATCGACCTCTGAACGGCTCGAAACTAGCCAAAATCAACTCAAGAACATCAAATAATGCCAAAGGAAACAAACTCAATCGATAAAGGTCGAATCTTTAATCAAAAGCCCAAAGTTGACCAAAAAGTCAAACTCGGGTTCGCACTTCAGAACTCGACAAAACTCACAAAATACGATAATGCATTCAATTATGAGTCCAACCATACTAATTTTATCCAATTCCAACTCTGAATCGAAGTTCAAAACACAATTATTCACTTTAGAACAGTTTTTGATAAAAACCGCCAATTCTCCAATCAAAATAAGAATTAATTCAAAAATGAACTTTTTGTAATCATATTAAAATACAAAAAATGTAGTTAGATAGTGATCCCCATAAAAATACGAGAAGAACGACGAAAATCACCTCAATCAGAGCTCTAGAACTCATGATATACTTAAAATACCAAAAGAACGCAGTCTGATTTTTTTATACACATGTATTTCGCTTTTGCGACCAAGATTTTGCACCTGCGCATTTCCAGCTGTGATTCCCACTTATGTGGACCATGTTTCGCACCTGCGGGGTCGCAGATGCGGACCCAACTTCGCATCTTCAAAGTACCAGCACCAGTTTTCTTCTCTGACACTAAAATGGACATAACTTCCTCATACGATGTCCAAATTCGACGATTCTTTTGGCTATAGATCTAATTACGTTACGGATCTAATTCTCTCATCCAAATAAAAATCGGATCTCATTTGCTTAATTTGGTACCATTTATTCTTGAAGAAACAACGTTGAAACATAAAACAAAGAGCGCAACACATCCCAAACCTATCCGAAACTCACCTGAGCCCCTCGGGACTCCGTACGAACATATCAACACGTCCCATAACATAAAACAGACTTACTCGAGGCCTCAAACCATGCATAAAAATATCAAAACCATGAATCGCACCTCAAATCGAAATTAATGAACTTTTGAACTTTCAACTTCCAAAACTCGTGCCGAACCATACCAAATCAACTCGGAATGCCCCCTAATTTTGCACACAAGTCCCAAAATACATAACGAAGCTTTTACAATTCTCGAAATAAAATCCAACCTCGATATCATCAAATTCAACTCCCAATAAAATTTATGAATATTCCAAACCTTCAAATTGCAAACTTTTGCCAAATAGTGCCGAAACCATCTAGAAATATTCAAATGCAAATTCGGGCATACGCCTAAGTCCAAAATCACCATCCGGACCTAGCGGACCTATCAACACTTCAATCCGGGGTCAAATACACAAAGGTCAAACTTGGTCAACTGTTCCGACTTTGAGCTTCCTAGTTGAGAATCATTCTCCCAAATCAATCCCGAATCATCTGAAAGCATAAACCAATGATTCACACAATTCATAATACATCATATGAAGATACTCAAGACTTCAAATGGTTGAACGAAATGCCAATTCTCAAAATGACCGATTGGGTCGTTACAGCCATGTTTTCCAAGTTCTAGTTCTAACTGAACACAGTTGCGTTTCTTGGGAACATAGAATCCAGTGAGGGTATCAAAGTCGATAGTCAAAAGGTTAAGCAGTTAAGAACTGGCCAAGGCCCATAACACCAACCAAAGTATGCAATGTTTTGGGTTTAGCAGGCTATTGCCAAAGATTTGTGGGAATTTCTCATCCATAGATGCTCCATTAACGAAGTTGTCGCATAAGATAGCGAAACTCAGGTGGACCGATGTCTATGAGGAGAGCTTCCAAGAGCTAAAGGATAGGCTATCCTCGGCACCAATTCTCACTCTTCCCGAAGCACCCGTGGGGTACGTTATATATTGCGATGCCTCTAGAGTATGCTCGGGCAATATTATTGTAACGACCCGACCGCTCGTTTTGAGCTTTAGCATTCCATTCGGTTATTTGAGACTTTGATTAGATTCATATTATATATTATGGCTTGCGTGTATGATTGGTTTCGGTTTTTGATCGGTTCGGGATTGATTTGGAAGAATGATTCTCGTTTTAGTAGCTTTAAGTTGGAAGAGTTGGCCAAGGTTTGACTTTTGGTAAACGGACTCGGAATCTTATTTTAATTATTCCAATGAGTTTGTATGATGATTTTGTACATGTCCACAGAGTTTCATTAAATTCCAATGAGTTTTGGATAAGTTTGGGTTGTATGGTGATTGTTTTCGATTTCGGCGTCGATTTGAGCATAAAAGTCACCATATTGAGAAAACAGCCTTCGATTCGTGTTTCGACTAAACCATTATATATGCATCATAATTTTGGAATCATAGAACCTGAAATCATCAAGTTTCGACATCGTATGAGGAATTTATGGTCATTTTACTAAGAATTGTGTTGCTAGATCTTTTTAGATTAATTACGAAATTGCTATTGAATTCGTATTTAATAATATGCGCTATTTCCAAGTACTGTAACCAACATATCTTCTTCGTTATAAGGTCAAATGGAGTGATTCAAAAGCCTAACGTGACTGGAATTTTACGAGAAATTCATTGGAGGCATCGAAAATGAGATTTGGAATCCAACATATTTCCCTTTGATTCATTCCCTTGGTTTAAGCTTTAATCCATAATTTTATTGAAACTCCATTTAATTCTTTAAATCTAGATGTGGGGTTATGTCCTAAATTTTAAAAATTAAAAATGAGTTAGAGGCGTTTATTTACTAATTCCTTTTGGGGTCTTATTCTTCTATATTAGGAGAACAACATACTCGAATTTGGCTAGTTTTGGACGAGTATTTCGAGAGATGTGGGACCCAACTTGTGTGGGTTGGACTCTTGGGCTATGAACACCCAAGAGCGATGTTTCGGCGAATTGGTTGAGCTATCGGACTCTAATTGAGTTGTTTTCCATTCGTGTGAGCTTGTATAGGTTCGGGCTTCGCTCGGATAAGCTTGGATTCGAAACCCAAGGCGCGCCCGACGTTGACTTTTGTTGACATTTTGGGAAAAATATAAAGATCATAACATTATTTATTCTAATTGGTTTCTCTTGCATTATTTGATGTTATTAAATCATTTTTGGTTAGATTTGAGTCACGTGGAGGCGAATGTTAAGGGAAAAACTGTTTCGGAGGGTTGAGTTGGTCTAGTTGAGGTAAGTATCTTGCCTAACTTTGTGTGGGGGAACTACCCCCTTAGGATTTGAGTCGTTTGTGCTATTGTTTTGTCATGTGGAAGCCATGTACACGATGTGACGAGTGTGTATACAGAATTATATAGGGTATTTGACCGGTGTAGACTTCTAGACTTTTTCCATGCATTTAATTGTATTTGTCACAACATGTTATATCTTTTATTAATGAATTTGCTCTTACATGCCTTACTTGAAGTTGTTAGTATATGTTCCATCTTTTATTGCCAAGTTTACTCCTTACCTGCTTTAATTGTTAATTGCAATTAGTTGTTGAATTCATGCCTTATCTGTTACATGCCTTAACTATTAATTGATTCTTTGTAACTGTACCTTAATTCATGAACCGCCACTACTTGCTATTTGACTATGTGGGTCTTCATGTAACTATTTTATCCATTTGTGACCTTCTTTGTTTATTTATTTATTTTGTTTAAGTTTGTGATATATCGTAGCTGGTTGTAGTTTATTTGCTTAATTCATATTGTTTGAGGATCGGGTTGCACGCCCAATGGTAATTACATGATATGAGCAGGAGCGATAAGGACGGATGATATGATATAGGTGGAATTGGGTTGCACGCCACAATGAATATTATTATTATTGTGTGGGATCGGGTTGCACGCTGCAACGGATATTGTTATTATTGTGAGGGATCGGGTTGCACGCCAACTACGAGTTAATATGTTGTAATAATTTGTGAAAGTAAAGTAAACCTCGGTTGTTATTCTAGCATTGGAACTATGTTGACTTCTTGTGTGAGTCATGCATCCTACGTGAATTATTGTATTACTTCAATGTGTCAAGCTATGCCTCCGTGGTTACTTGGTCAATTAATTTTCAAGATGAATTTACCGCGTGAAGTCATTATCTCATATACTGTTGAGTTGTTGGTAACATAAAGGTTTTAAATAAAAGAATTATGAACATGCTTACCTTTTGTGACTCTTAAGTTAAAACTCTTTGTTTCACTTGGGACTTTACTATTCTTAATAGTTATTATATTTTACTTTAATTGATTTCGAAAATTATACTCACTACTCTATCTGATGTTTTTACTTTACTTTTAAATCGTTATTATGTTTTATTTTAACAAATTCTATATTTAATTCGGTAACTTATCTGATGCTTTGTTTTATTTGCAAATGTCTATTTCTTTACCCAAATGATCTCTAAACTAAACTCATTTGAAACCATATCTTGTATAAATTGGAGCTTATTTCACTGTATTTGGTTTCTAAAATAAACTGATTTTCTCATTTGATTCCCTACTTTATTCAAGATTGTTATTTATGCCTTACTGTATATAAGTAAGTCTCTCGATCATTTTTTTTTAGCATTTGACAAGGATACAATGTACATGGTAGCACATGAACTTTGCCGTGCGAAAGTGATCTGGAAAATATGGGCACGAGGTGCCATACGTGTAAGATTTGGAAGTTGTGACTTATGATTTGAGATTATAAGGAGTGGTACCTCGGGTAATTGTTGTTGTAACTCATTCATTAGGAACAATTGGATTAATTGAGTTGTCATCGATTTTCCTTACTTGAGCTCATTCATATTTCATATGTATTCTAACTATGTTGTTGCTTTATTACCTAGTTATTTCCTATTGCCATTTGGGCTTCTATTATTTTCACTGTAGGTTGTAAATTGTGATCCTTTTACTATTGGTCTTACATTGATATTGTCTCCATTGTTAGTTTTATGTCTGCACAGATTTACGTGTCTGGTAGGTGTCTTGACCTGGTCTCGTCACTACTCTACCAGGGTTAGAGTAGAAGGTATACTTACTAGGCACCTCTGTGGTGTACTCATGCTCCGCTTTTGCATATTTTTGTGTAGATCTAGATACTTCTGATCGAGTTAGTTTTGAGCCTAATGTCTTTGCGACTGAATACTTCAAGGTATACCTGCTCGACATTCGCAGGCTCCGAAGTCACCTTCTGTGTTCTTTTATTTCCATTTTTTACTATTATTTCGGAACAGTGATGTACTTGGTATTACTAATTACTCTTAGGGAAGCTTATGACTTGTACTACAAGTTTTGGGATTATATGACTGATGTTGGCTCAGCTGGGCTATTTAATTATTATTTAATATATTGTAGTTAAATTAGTTAAATTCCATTAATAATCAGTATGTGTTAAGACTTACCTAGTCTTAAAGACTAGGTGCCATCACGACATCCTAAGGTGAGAAATTGGGGTCATGACAAGTTGGTATCACAACTCTAGGTTCATAGGTATTAGGATTCATAAGCAAGTTTTGTAGAGTCTTGCGGATCGATACAAAAATGTTTGTACTTATCTTTGAGAGGCTACGGAACTATTAGGATATTCTAATCCTTTCATTCCTTATCGTGCGGCATTGATTCAGCTTGAATCATATATATTATATCCCTTTACATCCACTCATATATGATATTGCGCGCTCAGTACCAGCTATGCTCCGATGGTTTGTAATGTTGGTGATGGGATACGAGAGGGCCATCGATGGTCGACCATTGTCACGAGGTATTGCCCAGACTTAGGATGCAAACGTGTTAGTAGAGCTTCAATTGTTCAAGTGCAGGATGCAACTGATTCGTGTTGTACGAGCTTATGAAGGCTGGTAATATGGATCATCGAATGTTGTGCCCTATAACTTCGCACCAAGTGGGGGAGTCTACTATCGACGATCAGATTACATGGACAAGTGTCATATAAGTCTTGGGTTTGAGGTATATATGCAATGTTGAGGGGTTCCCCATAATTGTACATGACTAAGATCTGAGATATTCATAGGATGGTACTGGAACTTGCGGTATATCTGTATCATTGCTAAATCTACATTCCAGTATCAAAGAGGTTAAAGAAACATCTTCAGATTCGCGGAATGTCTCTACAAAGTGGGTATCTCAGTTGCAGCATAGTTGGATGCTCCAGAGTAAATACAACGATTTATGGATTTTCGGATGATGTGGTTTGTGCTAGGGTCTTTCGCATCGAGCTTTGACTTAGGATCATTGTGTATCGTTAAGGAAAAGTGTTGATCTGAAGACAAATCGGGGATGATTAGAATAAATGGGTCAGCTCGGTGGTGTTGGGTTAGCATAGCAACAAATGTAACTGGTCTTTTGGTGTGGTAATGCTTCACTAGCATTCTATGGAATTACTCTTAGGTTTGACGACTTGCGTGACTTGGTTGATTTGGGATAGTTCAGCTATGATGGCTTGGTGATGTGCGGACTGCCCTCAAAGATTTCTTGATAGTATCAACCACAGCTTGAGCTACGTGTCTGCTACCAGCATTAGGATAGTGTTGCATGTTATGATTTTTGCCTAAATGGGGTCACAAGTTCTAGACAGCATGACCGATTTCACATGATTAGAAGAATGCTAGCATTATTTGATACCACCTTAGAAGGGTGCGCACTCTAGAAGGCGCACTGTGTTTTGACTTGCAGATGCCTAACTGGTATTACGGTAATCGCCTGTTTGACTGACTGCTGATGTCTAGATTTTGCTTTGTGTCACGAAAGAATTATAGTAGTACTTCTCGTGGGTTGACCGTATGTGAGGAATGTGTCAGTTATTTGAGTAGTGTAGTGTAATGGGGTATGAATATTCTAGTAATCAAGGGATTGAAGACTAAGAGGGTTCTCGAGGCATATTATTCCATGGTTGTGAACGGTGATGGTGTGTTAAGAGGTTGGCAACTAATGGTATGTACTATAGATATGTTATTGTGGGCTTTTCGGATATGTCTCATGTGTTGCTCTCCTATGCTGCAATGGGTTGTGATCGGTTGGTTATCTGCATACCGATGCGGTTATGTTTGGGCTTTGCAGCGAAATTCGAGTGAGATTGCTCTTGGGGTGTTGAATGGTTGATTGTGCCTTAGTTATGGTCTTCCTATTTCTGGTATATAATGATATCCATATCTCGATAGTTATGGTCACGCGCTTCGTGTGTTTGATGTTGATATGCATATGGTTGTTGATTGTGAGTATCATGGCTTGACGTATTCAAGGTGGATCGGTGTCGAATTGTGTCATGCATCACAACGACGTTGTACTAGGATATGATCCTTTGTGCTTATTTCGTGTGTTATGTTTCCCTTTGTGTGGTGGATTGATAGAATTGCGCTTCGTGGTAGTATATGTTGAGTTGGTGACATGGTTTCTTCATTTCTATTCTCTTTCTATCATTGGGTATATTTAAGTTATTGTTCGTTAGTGCACAAATTGCATGGTATGTGGCCCTAGGTAGGATTTGTGTGACAGGTTGGTCGAGTAGCTTGTACTGGATGAGGTGAGGTTATTGGTCCTGAAATGAGTGCCATAAGATTTGATTAAGTTTACGAAGGTTCAGAACAAGGTTTTAGTTGATATGAGGTTTGTTACTGGTGTCGGGTTAGTTATCTAGCAGCTATTGCGGACGGAAGTTATTGCTATGAGAATTTGAGTTAAGTGGTATATCATGTGATTTATGTCTTGAGATATAGTTATGGATTGTTAAAACTTGTTCAGAGTTATACAGTGCATAGATGCAAGAATCGAGTCATATAATGAGTTCTGGATGTTGGGGATTTGGGTTTTAAGGATTATGGAATAAGGTTAAAGTAAGGATCCTCTATTAGGTGGTGTTTTCGAAATTATATGGATTGGGGTGATGTGGGATTACCCATGGTTATGTGTATGGTGAGGTTATATGGTGATTTGATGGCTTTGGAATGACTCTTGACACGTTCGAGGACGAACGTATGTAAGTGAAGGAGAATTTAACGACCCGAACGGTCGTTTTGAGCTTTCACATTCCATTCGGTGTTTTGAGATATTGAGTAGCTTCATATTATGTATGATTACTTGCGTGTATCATTGATTTCGGTTTTCGAGCGGTTCAGGATAGATTTGGAAGAATGATTCTCGTTTTAGAAGCTTTAAGTTGGAAGAGTTGACCAAGGTTTTGGGTAAATGGATTCGGAATCGGATTTTAATTATTCCACAAAGTTTGTATGATGCTTTTAGACATGTCCATAAATTTTGGTTAAATTCTGATGAGTTTTGGATACGTTTGGGTTGTATGGTGATTATTTTCTGTTTCGATGTCGATTTGAGCATAAAGGTCACCATATTGAGCAAACGGACTATGATTCGTGTTTCGACTAAACCATTATATATGTATCATAATTTTGTAACCCTAGCAACTGAAATCATCAAGTTTCGAGATCGTATGAGGAATTTATGGTCATTTTACTAAGAATTGGGTTGCTAGTTTTTTCAGATTAATTACGCAATTGCCACTAAATTCGTATTTAAAAATCTGCAATATTTCTGAATATTGAAACCAATATATCTTCTTCATTATAAGGTCAAATGGAGTGATTCAAAAGCCTAAATTGACCGGAATTTCACGAGGAAACCATTAGAAGAATAAAAATGAGTTACGGGATTGTTTAACACAAACAACGAGGCAGAATAGCTGAGCATTTTTGGCTATTAATGTTGTTGGAGTTTTTCTCATCTTGAAAGTTTGGGATTAGAAAATTTCAAGGATGTTCTTCAAGTGTTTTTCATTGGGTAAGGTCTAAATCACAACCTAAGTATTTCCCTTTGATTCATTCCCTTGGTTTAAGCTTTAATCAATGATTTTACTTCAAACCCCACTCAATTCTTTTAAACAAGACCTAGGGTTATGTCCTAAATTATAAAAATTGACAAAATGTTAGAGGCATTTATTTTCCGATTCCTTTTGGGGTCTTGTTCTCAATGGAGAACAACATGCTCAAATTTGGCGAGTTTTGGAGGAGTATTTCGGGTGATATGGGACCCAACTAGTATACGTTGGACTCTTGGGTTATGAACACTCAAGAGCGATGTTTTGGCGAATTGGCTGAGCTATCAGACTCCGATTGAGTCAGTTTCCATTCGTCTGAGCTTGTATTGGTTCGGGCTTTGCTCGGGTAAGTTTGGATTCGGAATCCAAGGCGGGCCCGGCGTTGACTTTTGTTGGCTTTATGGGAAAAATATAAAGATCATAGCTTTATTTATTTTAATTAGTCTCTCTTGCATTGTTTGCTGTTATTAAGTCATTTTGGTTAGATTTGAGCCGTGTGGAGGCGAATTTTAAGGGAAAAGCTATTTCACAGGGTTGAGTTGGCCTAGTTGAGGTAAGTATATTGCCTAACTTTGTATGGGGGAACTACCCCCTTAGGATTTGAGTCGTTTGTGCTATTTTTGTGTCACATGGAAGCCGTGTACACGAGGTGACGAGTGTGTACACAGGCTTATATGGGGTATTTGACCGGTGTAGACTTCTACACTTCTTCTATGCATTTAATTGTATTTGTCACAACATGTTATATCTTTTATTATTGAATTTGCTCCTACGTGCCTTACTTGAAGTTGTTAGTACATGTTCTATCTTTTATTGTCAAGTTTACTCCTTACCTTTTTTAATTGTTAATTGTAATTACTTGCTGAATTCATGCCTTATCCGTTATGTGCCTTATTTGTTAATTGATTCTTTTCTAATTGTACCTTTATTCATGAACCATCACTACTTGCTATTTGACTTTGTGAGTCTTCATGTAACTATTTTATCCGCTCATGACCTTCTTTGTTTAGTTCTTTATTTCGTTAATTTTGTGATACGTCGTAGTTGGTTGTAGTTTGTTTGCTTAATTCATATTATTTGAGGATCGGGTTGTACGTCGCAATGGTACTGAAATGATATGAGCAGGAGCAATAAGGACGAATGATATGATATAGGTGGGATCGGGTTGCACGCCGCAATGAATATTGTTATTATTGTGTGGGATCGGGTTGCACGTTGTTATTATTATGTGGGATCTCAAGCGCAATGGATATTATTATTATTTTGTGGGATCGGGTTGCACGCCGCAATAGATATTATTATTATTGTGTGTGATCGGTTGCACGCAACAACATATATTTTTATTATTGTGTGGAATCGGTTTGTACGCTGCAATGAATATTGTTATTATTGTGTGGGATTGGGTTGCACGCTGCAACAGATATTGTTATTTATTATGTGTGATCGGGTTGCACCCCACAATGGATATTGTTATCATTGTGTGGGGTCGGGTTGCACGCCGCAACTGATATTGTTATTATTGTGAGGGATCGGGTTGCATGCCGCAATAGGTTAATATGTTGTAATTGTTTGTGAAAGTAAAGTAAACCTCGATTGTTATTCTAGCATTAGAACTATGTAGACTTCTTGTGTGCGTCATGCATCCTACTTGAATTGTTGTATTACTTTAATGTGTCAATCTGTACTTCCGTGGTTACTTGGTAAATTGATTTTCAAGATGAATTTACTGCGCGGAGTCATTATCTCATACCCAATTGAATTGTTGGTAACATAACAGTTTTAAATAAAAGAATTATGAACATGCTTACCTTATGTCACTCTTAAGTTAAAACCCGTCCTTTCACTCAGTACTTTACTATTATTAATAATTATCATATTTTACTTTAATTGATTTCTCAAATTAAACTCCTTACCCTATCTGATGTTTTTACTTTACTTAAAATCGTTATTATATTTTATTTTAACAACTTTTATATTTAATTCGGTAACTTATCCGATGCTTTCTTTTATTTGAAAATGTCGCTTTCTTTACCCAAATGATCTCTAAATTAAACTCATTTGAAACCATATCTTGTGTAAATTGTAGCTTATTTCACTATATTTGGTTTCTAAAATAAACTCATTTTCTCATTTGATTCCCTACTTTATTGAAGATTGTTATTATGCTTTATTATATATAAATAAGTCTCTCGAACATTTTGTTTAGCATTTGACACGGATACAATGTACATGGCAGCACATGGACTTTGCTGTGCAAAAATGATTTGGAAAATGTGGGCACGAGGTGCCATACGTGTAAGATTTGGAAGTTGTGACTTATGATTTGAGGTTAAGAGGAGTGGTACCTTGGGTAATTCTTATTGTAACTCGTGCATTAGGAATGATTTGATTAATTGAGTTGTCATCGGTTTTCCTTACTTGAGCTCATTCATATTTCATATGTATGCCAACTATGTTGTTGCTTTATTACCTAGTTATTTCCCTTTGCCATTTGGGCTTCTATTATTTTCATTGTTAGTTGTAAATTATGATCCTTCTGCTGTTGGTCTTACATTGATGTGCTATCCATTGTTAGCTTTATGTTATTATATCCTGCACAAGTTTACATGTCTAGTAAGTGTCTTGATCCGGTCTCGTCAATATTTTACCGAGGTTAGGCTTGATACTTATGGGATACCGCTGTGGTATACTCATGCTACACTTTTGCTCATTTTCGTGCAGATCCAGGTCTTTCTGATCGAGTTGGTTTTAAGACTTATGTTTGTGCGAATGGAGACTTCAAGGTATACCTGCTTGACGTTCGCAGGCCCCAAAGTCACCTGTTGTTGTCCTTTATTTCCACAGTTTCCTATTATTTCGGAACAGTGATGCACTTGGTATTTCTAATTACTCTTAGGAAAGCTTATAATTTGTACTACCAATTTTGAGATTGTATGATCGATGTTGGCTCAGCTATGTTGTTTCAGTTATTATTTAATGTATTGCAGTTAAGTTACTTAAATTCCATTAATAATCAGCATGTGTTAGGCTTACCTAGTCTTAGAGACTAGGTGCTGTCACGATATCCTAAGGTAGAAAATTGGGGCCGTGACAGTTATCATGCAACATGGGAAGGTCGCTGCTTATGCATCAAGGCAACTAAGGAAACACAAGCAGAACTACCCCACTCATGATCTGGAGCTAGAAACCATTATATTTGCCTTGAAAATATGGTATCACTATCTATATAGGGTTCATGTTGACATATTTACCGATAACAAGAGCTTGTAGTACATATTTAAGCAAAAAGAATTAAATCTGAGGCAACAAAGATGGCTTGAATTGTTAAAGGACTGCGATGTTGATATCCTATACCACCCCGGGAAGGCAAACATTGTGGCCGATGCATTAAGTTGGAAATCCATGGGCATCTACGACATGTGGAAAATGACAAGTTGGAAATGACTTATACAAGTTGGCTAACTTAAGTGTACAACTGTTCGATACCGTTAGCGGAGGATCCACAATTTGAAATGCTGCAAATTCCTCGTTAGTAGTTGAAGTAAAGGCACGGTAATTTGAAGGTTCAACCTTAATGAAAATAAAGAAAAGCATTCCCTATCAAAGAGAATAAGTGTTCAAGTTATCTGAGGGTGGGGTCCTGAGATATAATGACCGGTTATGTGTGCTCGATGTCAGGGGACTCCGAGAGCAAATCATGGAAGAGATTCATCTGTACCTGTAATGACCCGGCCAGTCGTTTTGCATATTATAACCCCGTTCCCCCATTTACTACTCAATTTATGTCTTGCAATTGATTTATGACTTATCATGTTAGTTGGTTCGGGTCCGAAAGGAACTCGCAGTGAAATGAGACACTTAGTCACATAATTGAAATAATTTAAGTTAGAAAAGTGGACCGGATATAGATCTATGTGTAAACAACCTCGGATTTGAATTTTGATGATTCCAATATCTCCGTATGGTGATTTTAGGCTTAGGAGCATGTCCGGAATATTATTTGGAAGTCCGTAGAGGAATTAGGCTTGAAATGCCGAAAGTTTAATTTTTGAGAAGTTTGACCGGGGGGTTGACTTTTTGATATTGGTGTTGGAATCCGATTCTAAAAATTGGAATACCTCTGTTATGTCATTTATGACTTGTGTGCAAAATTTGAGATCAATCGGACGTGATTTGATAGGTTCCGGAGTCGTTTGTAGAAATTAGAAATTTCAAAGTTCATTAGGCTTGAATTGGGGTGTAATTCATGGTTTTACCATTGTTTGAGATGATTTGAGGATTAGACTAAGTCTGTATGATGTTTTAGGACTTGTTGGTATATTTGGTCGAGGTCCTGAGGGGCTCGGGTGAGTTTCGGATAGTTAACGGGTTGGATTTTGGACTTGGAACTATGCTCGAATTTTTTTGATGCACCATCTGGTTTCCTACATCGCGTTCGCGAGTGGAGCCTTGCTTTTGCGAAGAGGAACTGAGAGGCTGGCAATATTTGCTCTTCGCATTCGCGGAGAGAAGCACACGTTCGCGAAGGGTGGACTGGGTGTGCATCGCGAACGCGAGAGGTGTTACGCATTCACGAAGAAGAGAGGTAGTAGCTGGGGACCCCAAGCAATTGGTCTACGCGTTCATGTAGGGGGTGTCGCGTTCGCGTAGTGAGGGGGAACAAAGCATCGCGTTCACGATGGGTTGAATGAGTTCGCGTATAAGCTATTGAGGCAGAGGCATTTTGTGCTTCGCGAATGCAAGGGTGATGTCGCGTTCGCGAAGGAGGAATTTAGACGGGAGATATTTTGTGCTTCGCGAACGCGAGGCACTAACCGGATTCGTCAAGAAGAAAAGCTTGGGCAATGAGTTATCTCATTTTCAGTTTTTGACGATTTGGAGCTCGTATTTGAGGCCATTTTGGGTGATTTTCAGAGGAAACAACGGGGTAAGTGTTCTTAACTCAATATTGGTTAAATTACCCGAATTTATGGTTGTTTTTATCATTTAATTGGTGAATTGAGTTGGGAAAATTTGAAAAACCATCTTTGTTTAAATTGAAGATTTGAGGGACCAAACGATGTCGGATTTTGATGAATTTGGTATGGTTAGACTCGCGTGTGAATGAGCTTCTAGTTTTGTAAATTTTGTTGGATTTTGAGATGTGGTCCCGGGGGCCGGGTTTGAGCCAATTTCGGGGTTTGGTCTAATTTGATAGTTTTTTGTGGAATTCATTCCATTAGCGTATATTCATGGTATTGTACTGATTGTGAATAGATTCGGAGCATTTGGAGACCGAGTCTAGAGACGAGGGCATCCCGGAGTAGGATTTTTATGCTGTTAAGGTAAGCAACAGTTTTAACTCTGGCTTTGAGGTTATAAACCCAGAGATTTGACATCACGTGATTGTTTGGAAGTGATACCTACGCTAGGTGACGAGCGTGTGGGTGTGCACCTTGAGGGATTGAGACTTGGTCCGTCCCGTGAGGCTGTGAGGCATAATAACTATTATCTGTGGTTACGTGTTTATTAGTTATTGAACTTGTTTGCCTTCATGTTAGAGATCATGCTTAGGCTTTATTCATGCTCACATTTTTTGTACTCAGTCATAGAAATTATTGTACATGTTTACCTCAGTCTCTATTAATTGCTAATGCGCGGTGATACTTGATGTGGGTTGTGTTCTCTTATTATTGATGATGGTGAGGCTAGTGAGGTACATGATTGAGTGAGGCCGAGGGCCTGGTTGTGAGGATATTAATACCATAACGTGTGAGTTGTCCGCGTAGCATGTGAGTTGACCGTGCGGGTCCAGGTATTGATACCATAGCGCGTGAGTTGTCCGCGTAGCACGTGAGTTGACCGTGCAGATCCAAGTATTGATATGATGGCACGTGAGTTATCCGTGCTTAGCGCTTGGGCTTTAGGAGCCCCTCCGGAGTCTGTACACACCCCAGTGAGCGCAGAGTGTTGAGTGTTTTGAGTATTGAATGCTGAGTGCGAGTGATGAGTGATGGAGTGACACTGCTGTGAGGTTGTATTTATTTGTGTTGTTGCTGCATTTATCTGTTAAACTTCTTTGGGGCATTTACTGAGTTATGGAATTTACCTGTTTATTTTTAAATTGTGAAAATAAATAATTCAACTGTTTTACTTAGCTCGTCACTATTGCTCAGTTCCTTAGTTATTTCTGTTACTTGCTGAGGTGGTTGTACTCATGCTACACCCTGCACTTTATGTGCAGATTCAGGTGAGTTAGAGCGTGGCGATCGTTGAGTTCAGGATGGCTATCTGTGGAGATTGCAAGGTAGCTGCTAGCGTCCGCAGGACCTTGTTACTCCTTTTATCATTTCTTCTTTTGGATTGCATTGACAGTTAGACAGTTTCATTTCTTAGTTCATAGATTTAGACGCTCATGACTTAGTGACACCCTGATGTTTGTGGCTCATTTCCGTATTTCTAAAATTATATTTAGAGTTGATTTAGTTATGAGAAATTCAAATGTTGAAATGTTTTATTAAATTCTTATAATCGATTTAGTAGAAGTATTCTGGGAAGTAGGATTGCCTTGTAACACGATAGGCACCATCACAACCATGGCCAGATTTTTGGGTCGTGACAGTACAGGTATTCTGTTCATCCGGGGTCAACTAAGATGTACCATGATCTTTGACAACTATACTGGTGGAACGAGATGAAGAGGAACATTGCTGAATATGTTGCTCAGTGTCCAAGTTGCCAACGAGTTAAGGTTGAACATCAAAAACCGAGAGGGTTGCTGAAAGATTTGAAAATTCCGACCTGGAAATAGGAAGTGATCAACATGGATTTCATTACCGGATTACCATGATCACGCTGAAGATTTGATTTCATATGGGTCATCCTGGATCGACTCACCAAGTCAGCTCATTTCCTACCAGTAAAGACTACATTCTCAGCTAAATATTATGCTAAGTTATACATAAAGGAAATAGTTTGACTCCATGGGGTTCCGGTTTCCATCATAACAGACCGAGGTGCCAAATTTACAGCTAACTTCTGGAGATCATTCCAAAAGGGGTTGGGTACAAAGATCAACCTTAGTACTACTTTCCATCCACAAATAGATAGCCAAGCCGAGTACACTATTCAAATGCTCGAGGACATGTTATGAGCCTGTGTTTTGGACTTCAAGGGAAATTGGGAGGAGGATCATCTACCGCTCATCGAATTTTCTTACAACAACATTTACCATGCTAGAATTCAAATGCCACCGTATGAGGCCCTATACGAACGAAAGTGCAGATCTCCTCTCAGCTGGTTCGAAGTTGGGGAAACAAATTTACTAGGTCCTGAGTTGGTACAACAGGCTGTAGAAAAGGTGAAGATAATTGGAAATCGATTGTTGGCCACCCAAAGCAGGTAGAAATCATACTCAAATAACCGACAACGAGATTTGGAGTTCGCTATGTGAGACTGGGTGTTCTTAAAGGTATCGCCCATGAAAGGTGTGATGAGGTTTGGTAAAAAGGGAAAACTCGGTCCCCGGTATATAGGGCCATACAAAATTATTCAAAAAGTTGGTCAAGTGACTTATAAATTCAAGTTGCCCCCAGAATTAGAAGCAGTGCATCCAGTGTTCCATATATATATGCTCCGCAAGTGTTTAAGTGATCCATCGCATATTACTCCTATTGATGGTATTCAAGTGATGGAGGACCTATCTTACGAGGCAATTTCGGTGGCCATCTTAGATCGACAAGTCTATAAGCTACAAACTAAAGAAGTAGCTTCAGTTAAAGTACTTTAGAGGAACAATAGTAAAGAAGAAATGACTTGGGAAGCGGAGGAAGACATGAAATCTAGGTACCCCATTTGTTCCATGCTATGAGAGAAGAGACTACCACGGTAAGCGTGTTACATCATGCAATTTCGTATGTTAAAGTTTCGTCCTAAGTTAAGCGACGTAAAGTTCGAGAATGAGAATATTTTGAGATTATAAGCATTATGCTATTTCAAACAAGTGATCAGTAAATTTGTGAAGGTGAGAGGTAAGCAAATCGAAGAAAAGGAATTTCGTCAAAGTTGACATTTTGGGATAAAATACTGCCCAAGCTAAAATACCCGATATTTATGGACTAGTGCCATACAAGGTACCACATGACCATAATAGTAAGGTGTACAAAGTGTGTTAAAAGTGAGTAGTATTTTAAGTAATTTGAGATAATTTCTAATTATGTGGATCATTGGGTAATTATTAATTTTAGTGGGCGATTATCACTTAATTAAGGTGATTGGTGGTTAATTATTGGATAAGGATAACCATCAATGTGGCAGCCTTGTATTAAGAGGTATTTGAGTGGCTAAAGTAGTCCTTACCAAGTGGGGCCCACACCACTATAAAAAGGGACTTTCCTAAGATTCATTCATTCATTTTCTGGGAATGAATTCATAGGGATCAGTTATTACAAATTCAAAATTTCACATGATGTATTATACTATGTAATAGCAACGCGGTTTGCAATTCTAAGAGAGCACGGTACAATCTTTCTCAAGAACATCAAATAGATTTTTTTCCTACTCCAATCCGCCGTTACATGTTGTCGCAAGTGACGTGTGTTGGAAGGATTGTCGAGAGAGTCGGCTCAGGTATGTTAAGGCTAAGCCTTGCCTTTATTTTGGCATGATCTCGTAATTACATATGTTTGATAACGAGGCATAAAGAGAAGTTCATACTCCCGAATTTATATACATTATCCTAGTCTCCTAAGTTATAGTATTCTCCCTTATCGAGACTTCTTATTCAATTGTGTATTGTCTTCTTCAAGTCAAGAGAGCAGAGAGTCTATATATATACAGTATTACAATATTTTCACTACCATCGAGCTATAATCTATGGGCAGGCCCCCTATTGGGCAACCTCTGATATGGTTAGTTATATACCGAGCTTACTGTGGCCAAGTGCCTATGAGCGAGCCTAGTTGGTCGAGATACAGAGCCTAGTCTGGTTGAGTGCCTATGAGCGAGCCCACTATGGCAGAGTAGTTATATATATACCGAGCCCTGTAAGGCCGGACAGCTATTTTACTTACTATATTGAGAGAGTTGAGTCAGTATCAGCAGGTGAGCATATCTTTAGATTATCTTTGACTCCCAGTTACTTTCAGTTATTATATTATCAGTTCAGTTTTAGCTTTTAGTATATTTCCTAACATACTCGGTACATTATTTCGTACTGACATCCCTTTTCTAGGGGTGCTGTATTTCATGCGTGCAGGTTCGGATAGACAGATGGGTAGACCTCTTAATTAAGTGTTGCCCGAGTTCAGCTTGATCGGTAAGCCCCCCCTTCGAAGTTGTCAGGTCTAGAGCTTTATGTACATCTTATGTATATATGTATATATGATATGAGTAGGTTGAGGCCATGTTCCGATAACAATATATTCATCAGTAGAGGCTTGTAGACATATCCCGTCAGTTAGTGCAGTATTTTGGGCTTGTAGGCCTTTTATGTATATTTTGTTGGTCTCCCAGCTGTAGTAGTTATGACGGCCTTGTTGGCCCAGCATTATATTGATGTTTAGTCAGCATTCGCAATTGTCTTGCAATGTGGCCCATGGCCAAAGTATGACATTATATGTTCAGAATCCCTTAGTCGCAAGTTGGTACACAAGGATAGGTGAGGCACCGGGTACCGGTCTCGCCCCCAAGTTCGGGGCATGACAAAAGTGGTATCAGAGCAGTTCTATCCTAGGGAGTCTACAAGTAGTATCTGGTAGAGTCTTGATTATGGGTGTGTTGTTCGCCACACCTATAAGCAGGAGGCTACAGGGCATTTAAGACTGTCACTCTTTCCTCTTACTCTAGATCGTGTGGTAGAGCTCAGTTGTAGAAATTCAAATTCCTAAATTTTATTATATTCATAATACAACGATACCGACATTTATAAAGACGGTTGGTAGGGGATTGAATATGGTTGTGGATGAATTGAGTCAGAGGAACTCGATTTTGCATTATGCTTATGATGAGTAAATGTAAGGTCTCCAGCAAAATATGTGGATACTAAGACGTGCAAGCTTCTTGATAAGTAGCCTTAAGGGAAGAATATCTATCCACCCCTGTGTGAAAGGCAATGAGAAATTTAGAAGATAGATACAAATTTCAACAAGTAAAAGAAGCAAGGTGAAGAAGGGTACGAGGTACCCAGTTAGTAAAGATGAACATTATCTACAATTCAGGAAGAAGATATAAGCATTTTGAGTTAGCTTCAACAGTAACAGAGGTGTGTACAATTGGCCACACCCATTTCAGTTATGCCCTCTGGGGGCTAACAGGTGTAGTTTAAGGGAAGGACGGGATATCAGGATCCGGCTTGGGTTAGAGTAACCCAAAATAGTGAATGGATTGTTTGCGTTAGTTGACATTTCCCAAGGATATAGCAAATGTGCTAATAGATCTCATTCTGAGACAGGCAGATGGTTCACTCCAGAGTAGTACAACTAGATATGAATACTAGAATGTTCAAAGACATACACTGGAATCCTGGAAGGAATAAATATTTCCTTAGTATGGCTCCCGTCCCTAGTAGAGAGAGAATACTAGGCAACCCGAAGAGCTAATGGATGAAGCAAGGGGAGCTAAAAGCAAAAGAATGTCTTGTTGAAGTTTTCAAAAGAAAGTGATAGGCAGAAATATTAGCGGGGAAATAAGGAGAGAGACAAGGAAGCATTATGAGTAAGGTGTGATTCATGGATGAAAACGGTAGATAACAACAAAGACAGTATAATAGAGTCTATAGTCAGGTGAAGGAAGAAACGAGAGGTGATAGGCCTTGAAACAATAAAAGAGTATAGGCCATAAAGTCATATCCTTATTTCGAGAAATACGTTCGTGACTCTAACGTGATTACCAGAGGGAAAAGCTAGCCCTTCAGAGTAATAGAAATCAGTACGGGCTGGTGAACAAGATAAACTAAACATGGATTAGGGACTGAGTGATTTGATAATGGTCGACATCATGAGAATTTCAGATTTTGCTCCGGCGATAATAGAATAGACAACAGAAGAAGATTCATGAAAGATTTAGAGAATGGTCATTCAGGAAGACACTTCCCTAAATAAAGCAATGTGAGCAAAGTTAAGCTTAAGGGACTGTATGTGCTAGTTACACTAAGTGTCACCCTCACGAGTAAGGAAATTTCTTTATCCTTGATACAGAAAGATTACCGCAAGGCAAGCAAGGGTCATCGATGATATGAAAAGACGCCAAAGAGGAAAGGGTAAAACATCTATAGGTAGATCCTTGTGGCTCCAACTCTTAGTACTCCCTTAAAGGGGGGAATATGGGTGATGTGGCATTAAGTCAGAATTAAGTGGTTCTATTAACTATGGAATGGTGAAGGAAGAATGCAAAAAAAAAAATGAGAAAGGAACGAGATTGCACTTATCCAAATCCTACAGATATGTTATGATTCCAGAACATTATGCAAGCACGACGTCAAGGAGAGGAAGTAAGGGTTTCGGACCGGGATATTTTTGATAAATAATGAGCCAGTGCGAGACGTAAGTTAATACAAAGGAAATAACCCAAGAAAGATTATGCGAAATATTGATATAAGAATGGGCCAACGAGTAGTTAGTAGTTGATTCAGAAAGAGCCTAGGCATGGCTAGACAAGAGGTTACAGACAAATCAACATATCGTGCAAGATAAACGTAGTGAACCCCAACATGGGAAATTCAGTCTCGCAGATATGACATCGTGATCCTTGAGAAATATTCAGATTGGAGTTGGGGTAGTTAAAGGCACCATATAAGTGTTACAAAAATACAAGAGAGTCCATCAAAAACAAATATAGGTGAGTGGAGAAGCAACCGTACGAGCACATAAGCGTGGAGGTAAGTAACTAAGGATAATTATAAGTGAGTACGACCATCAAAAAAATAAATAATATGATGTGATAAGCCCGCAGCCCTGCAAGAATCAGAGGGTCCTCCCTAAGTACTACAATGGAAGACTAGCTGAGGAAGTAAGAAAGGAGGCTTCAACCTAAGCACAGTGACCCAAAGAGGAAATGGTCTTGTAACAACAAGTCTCATAAAAACTTTGTACGCACTCCATAAGAAAGTGGCACCTATCGTGGCTAATGAACGGGAAGAAGAAAAAAAAATCAAAAGGTGATATTCAAGATTATATGGATTTTATGGAATTCCAATATGTGTGGGCACTAAGATAAGCCAAGTATTCATGTAACAAGTGGCAGGACGACCAGGAAAAGCAATTGCTTGCATTAAAAGAAAGTTGAGAAGGAACGAAAGGAATTATTCGATTAATGATCCAGAGTTAGTTACGTGATGAACGCACTTAAGAGTTCGGAGTATTATCCATGTAGCATATATGTTGACAATCATACAGCCATAGAAGACTCCGGTATAAGTTAAACAAAAGAATTGAGTCCAAGACATAGACAACAGATTTAATTGTTAGAAGATTGAATCATGGATATTCCAAAGCATCCATGAAAGGCTAAAATAATAACTAATTCCATGAGCTGCAGATCGGAAGATAGCATAAGCCAATATAAAGGCTAATCATAAGGAAGAGAAAACTAAAGATTTACCTCAACGAAGTAAATCAGGAGTCTGATTATTGGACACAGAAACTTATAGAAACCGTGATTGAGAACATAGCAGAGTCACTCTTAATATCAGAGGTACAAGAGAGTTAGTACAACAACCATATTCTATAACGGCTCTATGAGAAAGCCAGTTAGAAGAGTAGCATGCTC
Source organism: Nicotiana otophora (assembly GCA_000715115.1). Taxonomy (NCBI): domain Eukaryota; kingdom Viridiplantae; phylum Streptophyta; class Magnoliopsida; order Solanales; family Solanaceae; genus Nicotiana; species Nicotiana otophora. Next base: position 57,308 of record AWOL01S0050077.1, read on the forward strand.
ATAAAAAGTCAGTATGAAGCACCCACTGGATTGTGTATGCACTAGAGGTGCAAGATTTATAATAAAGCTTCAAGTTGTGGATGTAAAATATACCTATGTGGAAGGGAGGTCGTGAAAGAAATAAAAGATGTGATGCGATATTTTAAGGCAAGTAAGGTAAAGGTGAGCAACGTACGAGATACTCAAGTGCAGAAGGTTGTGAATAGTCCATACTTCGGATAGAAGACTAGAAGCGCTGGGATCCAGTATCCAGGAATGATAGCGGTGTCGTCGGTGGCATATCATTCAGCCTATGGTTTCTAGGTATCGAGAGGACTAGTAAAGAGAGTAAAGAAGAGTTAGAGATGATGCAATATCTAGCTTGATGTTCCAGAATAACACAAGGAAATATATGGTACAAGCAAGTTGAAGGAAGGTTGTGAGTAGTATAAATAGATATGTGTAGGTCACAAGTTAAAGTATGGTAAAGCGACAAGGTTTTAGGAAGACATGAGTAAGGATAAGAAACGGCAAGTAAGAAGGTGACAAGGTCAGAGTATAACGATATTCATAAGTTCAACAAAGTACAGATCAAGGCACACTTACAAGGTCAGAGTTGTATAGGCGGCATGAAAGAAGGTAGCGATAGTTACGAGATTAGAAGGATTCCGACCACAAGTCGTGGTATAAGAAAGAGGCCTAAAGGGGGGAATGCCATGACCTTTGGCTTTATTCACAAAAAAGTTACTTAGATGGCAATGAGAGTACTAAAGTATTCGAAAGACATAGGTTATGAAAATGATAAGTGCATCAGTTAACATCTGAGGACGAATGTTCCAAAGGGGGGAATGATGTTACATCCTGCATTTTCATATGTTAAAGTTTCGTCGTAAGTTAATCGACGTAAAGTTCGGGAATGAGATTATTTTGAGATGATAAGCATTATGCTATTTCAAACAAGTGATCAATAAATTCGTGAAGGTGAGAGGTAAGCAAATCGAAGAAAAGGAATTTCGTCAAAGTTGACATTTTGGGATAAAATACGGCCTGAGCTAAAATACCCGATATTTATGGACTAGTGCCATACAAGATACCACATGTCCATAATAGTAAGGTGTACAAAATGTGTTAAAGGTGAGTAGTATTTTAAGTAATTTGAGATAATTTCTAATTATGTAGATAATTGGGTAATTATTAATTTTAGTGGGAGATTATCACTTAATTAAGGTGATTGGTGGTTACTTTTTGGATAAGGATAACCATCAATGTGGCAGCCCTTGTATTAAGAGATGGTGACTCTTAAAGTCACATAACAAGTGGCATTTTAAGAGGTATTTGAGTGGCTAGAGTAGGCCTTACCAAGTGGGGCCCACACCACTATAAAAAGGGACTTTACCAAGATTCATTCATTCATTTTCTAGGAATGAATTCACACGGATCAGTTATTACAACTTCAAAATTTCACACGATGTATTATACTGTGTAATAGTAACGAGATTTGCAATTCTAAGAGAGCACGGTACAATCTTTCTCAAGAACATCAAATGAATTTTTTCCCTACTCCGATCCGCCGTTACATGTTGTCGCAAGTGACGTGTGTTAGAAGGATTGTCAAGAGAGTCGGCTCAGGTATGTTAAGGCTAAGCCCTTCCTTCATTTTGGCATGATCTCAGAATTACATATGTTTGACAACGAGGCATAAAGAGAAGTTCATACTCCTGAATTTATATACATTATCCTAGTATCCTAAGTTATAGTATTCTCCCTTATCGGGACTTCATATTCAATTTTGTATTGTCTTCTTCCAGTCAAGAGAGCATAGAGTCTATATATACAGTATTACAATATTTTCACTACCATCGAGCTATAATCGATGGGCAAGCCCCTATTGGGCAACCTCTAATCAGATGGTAAGTTATATACTGAGACTACTGTGGTCGAGCGCCTATGAGCGAGCCCAATTGGTCGAGATACAAATCCTAGTTGGCCAAGCACCTATGAGCGAGCCTACTACCGCAAAGCAGTTATATATATACCGAGCCTTGTAAGGCCGGACAACTATTCTACTTACTATATTGAGAGAGTTGAGTCAGTATCAGCAGGTGAGCATATCTTTAGATTATCTTTGACTCACAGTTACTTTCAGTTATTATATTATCAGTTAAATTTCAGCTTTCAGTATATTACCTTACATACTCGGTACCTTATTTCGTACTGACGTCTATTTTTCTAAGGGCGCTGCATTTCATGCGTGCAGGTTCAGACAGACAGATGAGTAGACCTCCTCATTAGGTGTTGCCCGAGTTCAGCTTGATCGGTAAGCTCCATGCCCTTCGGAGTTGCCGGGTCTAGAGCTTTATGTACATCTTGTGTATATATGTATATATGATATGAGTAGGTCGGGACCCTGTTCCGATCACAATATATCCATCAGTAGAGGCTTGTAGACATATCTTGTCTGTTAGTGCAGTATTTTGGGCTTATTGGCCTTTTATGTATATTTTGTTGGTCATCTGGTTGTAGTAGTTATGACGGCCTAGTCAACATTCGCAATAGTCTTGCAATGTGGCCCATGGCCAAAGCATGACATTATATGTTCAGAATCCCTTATTCGCAAATTGGTACGCAAGGATAGGTGAGGCACTGGGTGCCGATCTCGCCCCCTCCCCCCCCAAGTTCGGGGCATGACATAGCGCGACTCTAGGCGACTAATAATGTTTGTAGAAAGTAACTACGATTCAACATTCGAGGATTAATGTTCTGAAGGAGGGGATGATGTTACACTCCACACTTGAAAATTTAAGATTTGTGAGTTTGTGTTTAGCCTGGCCAATTGGCCGGTGAAACGTGTGAAAGAAAAGGTTATTACACGTTTCAACAAGCTTGCACTAGCTGCCCCGCCCGATGTTGTAACCGGGGCGGGGCGACACATTTTGCATATGGAAGTGGCAGAAATTCCTATGCTTGGCATAGAATAAAAAGGGTAGTAAGACAGTCTTTATTTGATTCTAGAAGATATCACTAATATTAATGTTACATCCCGCAATTTCGTACTTTAAAGTTTCATCGTAAGTTAATCGACGTAAGCTCAAGAATGACATTATTTTGATATTATAAGCATTATGCTATTTCAAACAAGTGATAAGTAAATTCGTGAAGGAGAGGGTAAGTGAATCAAAGGAAATGAGTTTCGTTGAAGTTTGACATTTTGGGATAAAATACGGTCTGAGCTATAATATCCGGTATTTATAGACTAATACCATACAAGGTACTACATGATCATGATAGTAAGGTGTATAAGGTGTGATAAAAATAAGTAGTATTTTAAGTAATTTGGGATAATTCTTAATTATGTGGATAATTGGGTAATTATAAATTTTTAAGTGGGAGATTAACTTATAATTAAGAGATTATGGATAAAGCTTAAGGTGTCCCAAAATGTGGCAGCAAATTAGGTGGGAATTAAAACTCAAATGAGTGACTCTTACACTATAAATCTAGGTGGCACAATTAATGAGATTGGTGGTCAAGTCATCACCCACTTTGATAAAAACAATTAAGGAAGACGTATAAGCTTGCTAAGCTTATGGATGGAATTCACAAATCCATAATCTCAACGTGATGGCTTCAACAAATATCATACAAGGTTATATGATTAAACTCACAAAATAGAGATGCTCACCTCCTCCCATCTCCAAGTAACGATCTCTATAGCAATGTACATTGCTTCAGCAAAACAAAATTGTTAGCAACGTGAGTTACTTCACAAAAGAGAGGTGCATAATCTAATCTACAATGTGACAGATCTTCAGCCAAGAAATTCATACGAAGTTATGCTACGTAATAGCAACGGGATTTGCGATTCTAAGAGAGCCCGATATAATCTTTCCCAATAACATCATATGGATATTTCCCTACTTCGATCCGCCATTACGTGTTTTTTTCACAATTGACAGGTGGTAGAGAGATTGTCAAGAGAATCGGCTCAGGTATTTAAGGCTATCCCTTCTTTCCTTTTGGCATGATCCAAACGATACAAATGAAACGAGCAAAATATGCAACTTTCATAAATGACTCTATTCATAGAAATACTAGGGGTGTCTATATTCTTGATTCCCCATGTGTCTTATTATTCTATCATCTATTCATAGATCTAAGCAAATACGTAAGTTGATAAAGTTTATTTCATGATATTAATCAAAGGCATTGTGATCTCATGACATTTTGAGAAATCTTATTAACGTATTTCATATACATTTCATGCATTTATACATGTACATTGACCCATGACCAGATGGCGTTACATACGCGTATATTATATGTGTATGTGATATGGGAAAAGGTAACAGCGTTATATACGCACCACCACCTGATCTGCTGGTATACATTGATGATTTGCCCACACTGGCCGAGATGATATGATGGGAGGCCCTCAGAGGCTTGATGATGTTATGAATGCATATACCTAAGCATGTATGATATTTATATGCATATGCATAACATGGTAAATATTAATGATTCACAAAATTATTCAGACATACATGTCGAGTCTTTTACTCCACGTTTTTCTCATGTCTATTGTTTACTAATTTTCATTCCTTAAACATACTCAGTACATTATTTTTACCGATGTCCCTTTTGCCTGGCGACGCTGCGTTTCATGTCCGCAGTTCCCGATAGACAGATCGAGAGTCCTCCAAGTAGGCTATCTGTCACGACTTAAATCGACGGGCAACCAGTACATTACTCAACCGAGTACCTACGTAACGTATCTTCGTATCATAATATCATAGGTAAATGAGCCATAGAGGCTATAGTGAAACAAGTAGAATAAAACATGGAAAAATACTCGACATTGGATGACCCAACATGTAATCCGAACTTATATGTATGGCGTACGGGCCTATATGGACAAAATAATCATTCGTACACTGAACATAAGTCGACTAGGTGTCACGCCCCAAAACCGAGAAGTGCGACCGGAGCTCAACCGAGTTAACCTGACCGAGCAAGCCTGTTAGATTTAATTCTACCCAAACTCATCCACGAATAGAGATAATACATATATTTTAATTAATTAGACGAAAATGTGTTCATGTTTACAATGCCAATTCATTTCCAATAGTTTCATCATTTTTAAAGTCTCAAATGGACAAGTACTACAACCACAACATAACATAGTTTGTCTTTCCCCAGCACCAATACACAACCCACACTATGTCAACCGAGCCTCTATAGATAAAGAAGAGTACAATGATAATGCCGGCAATAAGGCCCCGGGTATACCTCAAACCGAATACACAAAGTACAAAGCATACAAGACCCCGGGATGAAGTGGGGCTCACCAAGTCAGCTGGGAAGAAGGTGTACTGCTATCACTGATCAATATCTCCTACTGTGAAACAACCTGCATCCATTTACAGATGCAGCGCCCCCGGCAAAAGGAACGTTAGTACCGTCGAATAGCACTAGTATGTATAACTAAACACCCTCTCAGTAGAATGACAAATAATACAAACAAGATTATCATAATATCAATGAAACCCTTAATCAACATCAAACCTCAATTTAGGATCAAGACGGTGTCCAAATTAATTTAGAGTCTTAATCCGAGTCTCAATATGTACCGAGTATGTAAGAAATAAAAATCATTAAACAATAGACATGAGAAAAATATGGAGTAAAAGACTCGACATGTATGTCAGAATAACTCTGTGAATCATTAATATTTACCATGTCATGCATATGCGTATAAATATCATACCATGCTTAGGTATATACGTTCATAACATCATCAAGCCTCTGAGGGCCTCCTATCATATCATCTTGGTCACTGTGGGCAAATAATCAACGTATACCAGCTGATTAGGTGGTGGTGCATATGTAACGCCGTAACCTTTTCTCATATCCCATATACATATAATATATGCGTATATAACGCCATCTGGTCATGGGTCAATATACATGTATAAATGCATGAAATGCATATGAAATACGTTAATAAGATTTCTCAAAATGTCATGAGATCACTATGCCTTTGATTAATATCATGAAATAAACTTAATCAACTTATGTATTTTCTAAGACCCATGAACAGATGATAGAATAATAAGACACATGGGGAATCAAGAATATAGACACCCCTAGTATTTCTATGAATAAAGTCATTTATGAAAGTTGCATATTTTGCTCATTTTATTTGTATCATTTGGATCATACCAAAAGGAAAGAAGGGATAGCCTTAACATACCTGAGTCGATTCTCTTGACAATCTCTCTAACACACGTCTTTTGTGAAGAACACATAATGGTGGGTCGAAGTAGGGAAAAATTCGTATGATATTCTTGAAAAAGATTGCACCGTACTTCCTTAGAATCGCAAAATCCCATGTTGCTTAATATTAAGTAGTCTTGTATGAGATTTGATTGTACCAAATCACATATACAATTTGTATGAAATTATACACGGTTTTCACAATATACCAGCTCCAACCATTGTCAAATTTGGCTTAACTTTGTGCTAAAATAATGCTTGTAGCTCCTAATCTCAAGGGGGGTAAGCAAGCATTTTGCATGTGCTAAAGGGAAGATTTGTATGCAAATCTCGTTCAGAAGATTAAAGAGGGGTGAATCACTTAATGGACACCTTGCTACATAATACATGAGTCACAAATCACTTAATGGACACCTTGCTACATAATACATGAGTCACTTAATGTAGTTTTATGTGGCTGCCACATTTTGTGTCCAATCTTTATCCAAAGACTTCAATTAATCAACCACTAATTATTAATTAACTAGGTAATGTCCCATTACCCAATAATTAATTAATTACTCACATAATTAAGAATTATTTCAACTTACTTAAAATACTACTCACTTCTCACATAACTTATACATCCTAATATTATGGTCATGTGGTACCTTGTATGGCACTAGTCTATAAATACCGAGTATTTTAGCTCGGGTCATATTTTATCCCAACATGTCAAACTTTGACGAAACTCGTTTTCTTCGATTCGCTTACCCTTTCACCTTCACGAATTTACTTACCACCTGTTTGAAATAGCATAATGCTTATAATCTCAAAATAATCTCATTCCCGAACTTACGTGATTAGCTTACGACGAAACTTTAACGTACGAAAATGCGGAAGGTAACATCTTATTTCCAAGCTTATATCAATTTACTTATGGCGTACTTCCACGTACTAAAACATGGGGTGTAACATCATTCTCCCCTTTGGAACATTCGACCTCCAATGTTGACTGATGCACTTATCATTTTTGTAACCTATACCTTTCGAATACTGTAGTACTCTTCTTGCCATCTTGGCAACTGTTCTGTGAATAAATCCAAGTCCTTTAAAGCTTCTTCCTTACCATTAATCTTAAGAATGATTGCCTAATCTCATAACATACTTTGTAACTTTTATCTATCCATTGTTGATTCACCTCAATATTAATCTACAATATACCACTGATAACTTGAAACTTCTTACGTCATACCTTGCCACTAGGGCTTACGTTGCATCGAGGAATATATGAAATGATTAGACTGATCCACCTGGGGCAATACCAAGCTTTCATAACCGTATTTCATAGCATCCCAATGTGATTCATCTTACGTAGGTATTTTAATCCTATACAATTCATGAGACCCCCTTCCTTTATTTTTGTTCTTCAAATCCTTACTCAAGCGAAGGCCCAAATATCATCCTTTATTTATCACAATTACACCCCCATTCTGCTACCAGGGCAGCATTCCATCTCTTCTAAATGCTACTAGTCTTAGACTCCTTTGATTTCATTCAGGCTATACTGAGATTTTTATAACTTAAGAGAAACCATCAGATCTTCTTGTTTGCATGGGCTTAATCCTCAGGACTTATCCATTTTCGTTACCTTCTTACTCGTCTTTCCTTATCCTTGCTCATGTCTTGTAAACCTTTGTCTCTCTATCATACTTAGCTTGTGACCGATTTCCTTATGCTTTTCTGGAACATAAAGTGAGACATTACATTGTCTCTAAATATTCTTTACTCTCTTAATTAGACCTTTCGGTACTTAGAAACCATAGGCTGGAAGGTATGCCACTGGCGACGCTGCTATCATTCCTGGATACTGAATCCCCGCACTTCTATCCTTTTATCCGTAGTATGGACTACTCACAACCTTCTGCATTTGAGTATTTCGTACATTGTTTACCTTTACCTTTCTTACCTTAAAATCTTTCATTGTATCTTCTATCTCTTTCATGACCTCCCTTCCACATGGGTATAATTCACGTCCACAACTTGAAGCTCTATTATAATACTTGCACCTCAGGGGCATACATAATTAGGTGGGAGCTTCATACTGACTTCTTATGAGGTTGGTACTTCTTCTAACTGGCTTTATCGTAGAGATATTATAGAATATGGCTAATGTACTATCTCTCTTGTACCTCTGATATCTAAAAGGTAATCCTGCAATGTTCTCAATCACGAGGTCTATAATTTTCTGGGTCCAATGATCAGATTCCTGATTTACTTTGTTGATGTAGCTCTTTAGTTTCCTCCTTCTTCTGATCGGCCTTTATGTAGGCTTAAGCTATTTCCCGATCTACGACTCATGGTATTAGTTATTACTTTAGCCTTTCATGGGTGCTATGGAATATCCATAATACAATCTTCTAACAATTCAATCCTTTGTCTATGACCGGGACTCAATTTTCTTTTCCTTTTAACTTATACCGGAATCTTCTACGGCTGTACGATTGTAAACATATATCTTGCATGGATAATACTCCAAAATCTTGAGTGTACTCATAATGTACTAACTCTGGATCATTGATCAAATAATTCCTTTCATTCTATCTCAGCTTTCTTTAAATGTATGCAATTACTTTTTCTGGTCTTTCCGCCCCCTTGTTGGTGCACACTTAACTTATCCTAGTTCCCACGCCTGCCAGAATTTTTGTGCAACTCATATGGTCTCGAATATTACCTTCTATTTTCTCCCCGTTCATTAGCCACAGTTGGTGCCACTTTCTTTTGGAGTGTATACAATTTTGTTGTGAGACTATTTTTACATGACCATTTCCTCTTATGTCACTGTGCTTAGATTGAAGCCTTCTTCCTTATTTCCTAAGCTAGTCTTTCATTGTAGTACTTAGGGAGACCTTCTGGCTATTGTAAAGCTGCGAGCTTATTAAATTGCATTCCCGATAGACTTTTTGATGTCCTTCCTTGCCTATAATTATTCGTAGTTACATACCTCCACGCCCTTGTGCTTGTAGGGTTTCTTGATATTTTTACATTCTTCCCGGTGGCATTCTCTTTTATTTCCGTAATACTCATATGGTACCTTTAACTACCCCAACTCCTATCTGAATATTTCTCAAGGATTCATGATGTCATATCTGCGAGACTGAATTCCCCATGTTGGGGGGGGAGGGGGTCACTCTTGTTTATCTTGCACGATCTATTGATTTGTCAGTATCCTCTTATCTAACCATAACTAGCCTCTTCCTGAATCAACTACTAACTATTCGTTGACCCATTCATATCAATATTCTGCATAATCTTTCTTGGGCCATTTCCTTTGTCTAACTTATGTACCGCACTGGCTTTTTATCTATCAATAACATCTCGGGCAAGAACCCTTACTTCCTATCCTTGACATCGTGTTTGCATAATTTTCTGGAATAGTAGCATATCAGTAGGATTTGAGTAAGTGGAATCTCATCCCTTTTCTCATTTTTATCGTATTCTTCCTTTACCAGTCCATAGTTACTAGAACCACTTAATTCTAACTTAATGACAAATCACTCCATATTCCCCCCCCCCCTTTAGGGGAGTACTAAGATTTAATGCTACGATGATCTACGTACAGATGTTCTACCTCTTCATTTTTGGCATCGTTTCACATCGTTGATGACCCTTACTCGCCTTGCGGTAATCCTTCTGTACCAAGGATACCAAAATTCCTTACTCGCGAGGGTGACACTTAGTATAACTGGCACATACAGTCCCTTAAGCTTAATTGTGCTCATAATGCTTGCTTTAGGGAAGCGTCTTCCCGAATAACCATTCTCTGAATTTCTCATGAATCTTCTTTTGTTGTCTATTCTGTTATTGCCGAAACGAAATCTGAAATTCTCATGATGTCGATCATTATCAAATCACTCAATCCCTAATTCATGTTTAGTTTACCTTGTTCTCCAGTCCATATTGATTTCTATTACTCTGGGTCTAACTTTTTCTTTTGGTAATCACGTTAGAGTCACAAACTTATTTTTTTCTAAATGAGGACATGACTTTATGGCCTATGTTCTTTTGTTGTCCCAAGGCATGTCACCTCCCGTCTCTTCCTTCACTTGATTATAGACTATGTAATACTGTCATTGTTTTTTATCTACCGTTGTCATCCATGTATCATATCTTACTCATAATACTTTAATGACTCTCTTCTTATTTTTTGCTAATATTTATGTCTAACACTTTATTCTGAAAACTTCAACAAGACATTCTTTTGGTTTTTGCTCCCCTTTGCTCCATCCAGTGGCTCTTCAGGTTGCTTAACGTTCTCCCTCTACTAGGGACGGGAGCCACACTAAGGTAATATTTATCCCTTCAAGGCTTCCATTGCCTATCTTTGTAGTGCTCATATCTTGCTGTACTATTTTAGAGTGCAGTATGTGGGTGTCTCACAAGGAGATCTATTAGCACCTTTGTAATACTATTCGGAAATGTCAACTAACTCAAAAAGGATTCATCCATCATTTTGGGTTACTCTAACCCCAACTAGATCATGATATCTTGTCCTTCTCTTATACTACTTTTGTTGACCCCCATAGGGCATAACTGGAATGTGTGTGACCAATTGTACATACCTCTATTACTATTGAAGGTAACTCAAAATGCTTATATTCATCTGCCTGAATTGAAAATACTGATAATCTTCATTAACTGGGCGCCTCGTACCCTTACTCACCTTGATTCTTTTACTTGTTGAAACTTGTATCTATCTTTTAAATCTCTCATTGCCCTTCACCATAAGGGTGGATTGACATTCTTTCCTTAAGGCTCCTTATCAAGAAGCTTACATGTCTTAATACCCACAAGATCTGCTGAAGACCTCACATTTACTCATCATAAGCATGATGCAAAAATCGAGTTCCTCTGACTCAACTCTTCCACAGCCACATTCAATCCCTTACCAACTATCTTTCTAGATGTAGGCATTATTGTATTATGAATAAAATAGAATTTAGGAATGTGAATTCTTATAAGTGAGCTCTACCATACGATCTAGAGCAAGAAGAAAGACTGACAATCCTAAATGCCCTGTAGCCTCCAGCTTGTAAGTGTGGTGCACGACACACCCATAAACAAGACTCTACTAGACACGGCTAGTAGACTCCCTAGAACAGAACTGCTCTGATACCACTTTTGTCACGACCCAAACCGATGGGCCGCAATGGGAACCCGGTACCTTACTCAATCGAGTACCTACATAATGTATCTTCATATCATAATATCATAGGTAAATGAGCTAGAGAGGCTATCGTGAGATAAGTACAATAAAACATAGGGAAATATTCGACATTAGATGACCTAACATGTAATTCGAACTTATACGTATGCTGTACGGGCCTATATGGCCAAAATAATCATCCGTACACTGAACATAGGCCGACAAGGCCATACAATGTTTCATATACATGACATATGTCTACAAGCCTCTAAGAGTACATAAACGTCATAAGGCCGAGACAGGGCCACGACATACCAATCAATACATGTCTAAATCATACTAACCAAATAAGCAACTCCGGAGCAAATGGAGCGCACCAACATCTTCTGCTGAGCTGATAGCCTACTTTGAGGACACTCGACTTGTCTATCGGGGCCTACGGGCATGAAACGCAGCGTCCCCAGGTAAAGGGACGTCAGTACGAATAGTGTTCCGAGTATGTAAGACACATAAATAAGTACACAAAAGACATGGAAGAAATATAGAGTAAGTGACTCAACCTGTAAGTCTGAATAACTCTTTAAACCATGAAATACTTATAGTGTCATGCATATGCGTATGAATGTCATGTTGTGCATAAGTACATGTGTTCATAACATCATCAAGCCTCTGAGGGCATCCCATCATATCATCTCGGCCACTATGGGCAAATTATCAACGTATACCAGCTGATCAGGTGGTGGTGCGTATATAATGCCGTAACCTTTTCCCATATCCCATATACATATATATATACATATATACGTATATATAACGCCGTCTGGTCATGGGTCAATGTACATATATAAATAAATGCAGTGCATGAGAAGTACGTCAATAACATCTCTCGGAACGTCATTAGACCATTATATCTCTGATTAATATCATGAAACAAACTTTATCAACTTATGTATTTTCTGCGACCCATGAACAGACGATAGAATAATAATACATATGGGAATTCAAGAACATAGACATCTCTAATAGTTCTATGAATAGAGTCATTTATAGAAGTTGTGCATTTACTCGTTTCGTTTGTATCGTATAGATCATGCCAAAAGAAAAGAACGGATAGCCTTAACATACCTGAGCCTATTCTCTTGACAATCTCTCTAACACACGTCTTTTGCAAAGAACACATAATGGCGGATCGAAGTAGGAAAAAATCCATATGATATTCTTGAAAAAGATTGCACCGTACTTTCTTAGAATCGCAAAATCCCACGTTGCTAAATATTAAGTAGTCTTGTTTGAGATTTGATATTAGCAAATCACACATACAATTTGTCTGAAATTATACACGGTTTTGACAATATACCAGCTCCAACCATTGTCAAATTTGGCTTAACTTTGTGCTAAAATGATGCTTGTAGTGCCTATTCTCAAGGGGGTAAGCAAGCATTAGCTTGCATGTGCTAAAGTGAAGATTTGTATGCAAATCTCGTTCAGAATATTAAAGAGGAGTGAATCACTTAATGGACACCTTGCTACATAATACATGAGTCACAAATCACTTAATAGACACCTTTCTACATAATACATGAGTCACTTAATGTAGTTTTATTTGGCTGCCACGTTTTGTGTCCAATCTTTATCCAAAGACTTCAATTAATCGATCACTAATTATTAATTAACTAGGTAATGTCCCATTATCTAATAATTAATCAATTACCCATATAATTAAGAATTATTTCCACTTACTTAAAATACTACTCACTTCTCATATACCTTATACATCCTACTATCATGGTCCTGTGGTACCTTGTATGGCACTAGTCCATAATACCGTGTATTTTTGCTCGGGCCATATTTTATCCCAACATGTCAAACCTCGACGAAACTCGTTTTCTTCGATTCGCTTACCCTTTCACCTTCACTAATTTACTTATCACTTATTTGAAATAGTATAATGCTTATAATCTCAAAATAATCTCATTCCCGAACTTACGTGATTAGCTTACGACGAAACGTTAACGTACGAAAATGTGGAAGGTAACATCTCATTTTCGAGCTTATATAAATTTACTTATGGCGTACTTCCACGTACGAAAATATGGGGTGTAACAGTATCAGCTCAACGAAAGATGTTAGTGCGCTCCACTTGCTCTGGAGTTGCATGTTTTGTCAGTATAATTTAGATGTGTATTGATTGGTATGGCAGGGCTCTGTCCCGATCTTTATGACAATTATGTATTCTTAGTGGCTTGTAGACATATGTCATGTACGTAAAAGATTATATGTCCTTGTCGGCCTATGTTCATTGTACGAGTGGTTATTTTGGTCTTATAGGCCCATATGTCTTATGTATAAGTTGGTATTACATGTTTTATTCTACACATCTCACAGCAGCCTCTCTGGCTCAGTTATCTATGATAGTATGATACGAAAAGAGATGTTATGTTGATACTCGGTAGAGTAAGGTACCGGGTGCCCGTCGCTGCCCATCGGTTTGGGTCGTGACAATTAATTCTCCCAAAATTCTCTCAACACACCATTAGAATTCTCAAACAATTTAAGACAAGGTCGAAGGTGCATTTAGGAGAATCTAGTGTGAATGAGCTTGGGATCGTCGCAGTTATACCTATCATCTTGTTGTACTGATTCTGGACATTCATTGGAGGCAAAATTTTATCATCATAGGAGTATAGCTAATTCTTCGACAAGGTATGTAGGGCTACTTTCTTTCTTGGTATGAGTTAGTGTAAGTCTCTCCTTCCTTCTCTATGATCCCTGCATTGTAAGGTTTGGTAGTTCTAAGCCCCTCCCAATGGCGTTGTTCTTTTCTTATACATTCTTGCGGGTAGCATTCAATTCAAAGTCTATAAAATTCCCAGCTGGTATCCTGAGGTCGAAACACATGATCCATTCTGAGTCTAAACCTAATAACTCTTGAAATTGATTCTGCGTTGCACTTACATATATGTGTATCTATTTTACTTTATCGAGCCGCGCTATAGACGACCGGTTACAACACCTATTATGCAACCACCAATCAGTTCGGTAAGAATAGATACAATGTGATACACTATCGAACCCTCATGTGGTCGGGTACGACCGAGCCCTTGTGTGGCCGTGGATGGAATAATGTGATAAGAGATACTACTAATGTCACGACCCAAACAGACAGGCCGCGATGGGCACCCGGTACCTTACTCAACCAAGTAACAACATAACGTATTTTTCTTATTATATCATCATAGGTAAGTGGGCCAGAAGGAGAGTCATGAGATAACTAGAGTAAACATGAGAGAATATCCGACATAGAATGACCCAACCTGATATAGAAACTCATACATCTGACATACGGGCCTATAAGACCTATGTGATCCATTATATACTTAACATATAGGCCAACAAGGCTATACAAGTATCCGTATACATGACATCTCTCTACAAGTCTCTAAGAGTACATACTTATCATAAAGGTCGGGACAGGACCCCGCCATACCAAACAATATGTGTCTAAATCATACTGACCAAACAAGCAACTCCGGAGCAAATGGAGTGCACCAACATCTTCCGCTGAGCTGATAGACTACTTGGAGGACTCTCGAATTGTCTATCGGGACCTGCGGGCATGAAACACAGCGTCCCCAGGCTAAAGGGACGTCAGTACAAATAATGAACGGAGTATGTAAGGAATAAAAATCAGTAAATAATAGACATGAGAGAAACATGGAGTAAAAGACTCGACAAGTAAGTCTGAATAGCTCTGTGAATCACTTAATACTTATAATGTCATGCATATGAGTATAAATGTCATACCATGCATGGGCACATGCGTTCATAAAATCATCAACTCGTCGAGGGCATCCCATCATATCATCTCGGCCACTGTGAGAAAATCATCAACGTATACCAGTTGATCAGGTAGTGGTGTGTATTTAACGCCGTAATCTTTTCCCATATCCCATATATATACATACATACATATACGCGTATATAACGCCATCTGTTCATGGGTCAATGTCATGTATAAATGAATGCAATTCATGAGAAGTACGTCAATAAACTTTGTCGGAACGTCATAAGACCACTATGCCTTTGATTAATGTCCTGAAGTAAACTTTGTCAACTTACATATTTTTTGAGACCCATGAACAGATGATAAAATAATATGACACATTGGAATCAAGAATATAAGCATCACTAGCATTTCTATGGATAGAGTCATTTATGCAAGTTGTGCATTTACTCATTTCATTTGTAACATATGGATCATGCCAAAAGGAAAAAAGAGATAGCCTTAACATACCTGAGCCGATTCTCTTGATAATCCCTCTAACACACGTCTTTTGCAAAAATACGTAACGGCGGATCGAAGTAGGGAAACATTCGTATGATGTTCTTCAGAAAAATTATACCGGGCTCCCTTCGAATTTGCAAATTCACGCTGTTGCAGTTTCATACGAAATAGTTGACCTCCATCTGTTCCTTAGCAAGTCTTAGCATCACTCTTTTAATAAGGTTTTAAGAGATCAAGTATTAGCATCACACTTTTAATAAGGTAGAAAGATCTCTTAAAGTTACATGTTGTGGGCCCCACTTTGATGATGACTTGGCCACAAATCTTACAAATTCTTGCCACCTTGAAATATGACTTAAGAGTCACAAATTGGGCTGCCACGTTAAGGCTTTATCCAAAAGCCTTAATTAATCACCCACCCACTCTTAATTAACTAGTTAATCTTTCATTAACCAATAATTAACCAATTACCTCCATAATTAAGAATTATCTCAAATTACTTAAAATACTACTCACTTTTAATACACTTTATATATCTTGCTATCATGGCCATGTGGTACCTTGTATGGTACTAGTCCATAAATATCAGGTATTATAGCTCGGACCGTATTTTATCTCAAAATGACAAACTTCGACGAAACACATTTTCTTCGATTTGTTTATTCTCTGACCTTCACGAATTTACTTATAACTTGTTTGAAATATCATAATACGTATAACCTCTAAATAATCTCATTCCTGAGCTTACGTCGATTAACTTATGACGAAACTTTAACGTACAAAAATGCGGGAGGTAACTTCTCATTTTCGAGCTTTCATCGATTTACTTTTGGCATACTTTCACGTACGAAAACATGGGGTGTATCATCATTCCCCCCTTTGGAACATTTGTTGTCAAATATTGATTGATGCACTTATTATTCTCATAACCCATAGCTCTTGCGAATACTTTAATACTCTCCTTGCCATCTAGGCAACTGTTCTGTGAATAAGTCCAAAGGCCAGGGCATTCCCCCCTTTAGGCCTCTTTCTCACACCATGACTTGTGGTCCTTCTAATCTCGTAACTGTTGCTACCTTCTATCATGCAGCTTGTTATTCTTCTCTCATTTTTCCTCCAGTTTTTAGCCAATCTTTAGGCCTCATTTTGTAAACATATATAGAGCTTGACAAGATGTCCCTCTGGGCATCTAGAGGTATATTGAAGTTTTTCGCTTGGTACTTTGTCGAACTTACAAATATTGCTATATCTTATTTCATAGATCCGTTTATCCATCAATATGACTGTACTACCATGACTCTTACTTTGATCTATCGTTACTGAGGTTTGCTACCAAACTCCAGGTTACTCTTGTTGCTTATCCTATATGCATAAATCTAAGTCCTTTAATGCTTCTTCACTACTGTTCATCTTAAGAATGATGGTCTAATCTCATCTCATACTTTTCTAACTTTTATCCATCCATTGTTCATTAACCTCAATGTTAATCTACAATCCACCACTGATAACTTGAAACTTCTTACGTAATACATTGCCAATAGGACTTACGTTGCATCGAGGAATATTTGAAGTGATTTTCCTGATCCACTTAGGGGCGATATTGTACTTCAATAACCGTATTTCATAGCATCCCAATGTGATTCACCTTACGTGGGTATTTTAATCATGTACTATTCATGAAATCTCCTTTTTTTTCTTCAAATCATTACTCAATCGAAGGCCCAAGCGTCATCCTTTTTCTATCACAATTACACCTCATTCTATTACTAGGGCAGCATTCCATCTCTTCTAAATGCTATTAGTCTTAGACTCTCTTGAGTTTATTCAGGCTATACTGAGTTTTTGATAACTTAGAGCAACCATTAGCTCTCTTATTTTCATTGCCTTAATCCTGAGGACTTATTCATTCTCGTCACCTTCACACTCGCCTTTCTTATCCTTACTCCTGTCTTCCTAAAATCTTGTCGCTTTACCATACTTTAGCTTGCGACCTACACATATCTATTTATACTACTCGCAACCTTCCTTCAACTTACCTGCATCATAGATTTCCTTATGCAATCCTAGAACATCAAGTGAGACATCACATCGTCTCTAACTCTTCTTTACTCTCTTAAGTAGACTTCTCGATACCTAGAAACCATAGGCTGGAAGATATTCCACTGACGACGCCGCTATCATTCCTGGATACTGAATCCCAATGCTTCCATCCCTTCATATGAAGTTATAGATTATTCACAACCTTCTGCACCTGAGTATCTCGTACTTTGTTCACCTTTACCTTACTTACCTTAATATTTCGCATCACATCTTCTATTTCTTTCATGACCTCCCTTCCAAAGAGGTATGATTCACATCCACAACTTGAAGCTCTATTATAATACTTGCACCCCTGGCGCATACACAATCCGGTAAGAGCTTCATACTGATTTCTTTTGAAGCCGGTACTCTTCTAACTGGCTTTCTCGTAGAGCCGTTATAGAATATGGCCACTATACTATCTCTTTTATACCTCTAATATAAATAGTGATTCTGCAATGTTCTCAATCATGATGTCTATAACTTTCTGGGTCCAATAATCAGACTCCTAATTTACTTAGTTGATGTAACTCTTTAGTTTCCTCTTCCTTCTGATCGGCCTGGCTTAAGCTATCTCTCGATCTGTGGCTTCTGGTATTAACTATTACTTTATCCCTTCATGGACGCTATGGAATATCCATGATATAATCTTTTAACAATTCAATCCTTCGTCTAAGACCTGGACTCAATTCTTTATGTTAACTTATACCGGACTCTTTTACGGCTATATGATTGTTAACATATATGCTGCATGGAAAATACTCCGAAATCTTAGGTGCATTCATAATGTAATTATCTCTGGATCATTGATCGAATAATTCCTTTTGTTCCTTCTCAACTTTATTTAATTGCAAGCAATTGCTTTTCCTGGTCGTTCTGCCACTCGTTGCATGAATATTTGGCTTATCTTAGTTCCCACGGATGATGGAGTTGTCGTGCAACTCATATGATCTCGAATATTGCTTTTGATTTTTTTTTCCGTTCACTAGCCATGATAGGTGCCACTTTCTCATGGAGTGCATACAATGTTGTACTGAGACTGTTTTACATGGCCATTTCTTCTTCAAGTTACTATGCTTAGGTTAAAGCCCTCTTCCTTATTTCCTCAGCTAGTCTTTCATTGTAGTACTTAGGGAAGATCCTCTGACTCTTGTAAAGCTGTGTAGTTACTATGCTTAGGTTAAAGCCCTCTTCCTTCCTTGCCTATAATTATCCGGAGTTACTTATCTCCATGACCTTGTGCTTGTAAGGTACCTTTAAATACCCCAACTTCTATATAAATATTTCTCAAGGATCACGATGTCATATCTGCGAGACTGAATTCCCCATGTTAGGGTTCACTATGTTTATCTTGCATGATCTGTTGATTTGTCTGTAACCTCTTGTCTAGCCATAACCGGACTCTTCCTGAATCAACTACTAACTGCTCATTCGTTCATTCTCATATTTGTATTTCGCGTAATCCCTCTTGGGTTATTCCCTTTGTCTTAACTTACATCTCGTACTGGCTCCTTATTTATAAAAAACATCTCGGGTAGGAACCCTTACTTCCTTTCCTTGACATCGTGGTTGCATAATGTTCTGGAATCGTAGCATATCGGTAGGATTTGAATCAGTGCAATCTCATCCCTTTTCTCATTTTTATCGCATTCTTCCTTTACCATGCCATAGTTACTAGAACCGCTTAATTCTGACTTAATGCCACATCACTCCATATTCCCCCTTTAGGGGAGTACTAAGATTTAGTGCTACGATGATCTACGTATAGATGTTTTTACCTCTTTATCTTTGGCATCTTTTCACATCATCAATGACCTTTAAGGTTATTCTTCTGTCGTCCATTCTATTATTGCCGGAACGCAATCTCTGAATCTCCCATGATGCCGACTATTATCAAATCACTCAGTCCATAATTTATGTTTAGTTTATCTTGTTCACCAGTCCATACTGATTTCTGTTACTCTGGGGTCTAACGTTTCCTTCTGGTAGTCGCATTGGAGTCACGAACTTATTTCTTGAAATGAAATATGACTTTATTGCCTACACTCTTTTGTTGTCTCAAGGCCTTTCACCTCTCATCCTTTCCTTCACTTGACTATAGACTATGTAATACTGTCATCTTTTTGATCTACCGTTGTCATCCATGTATCACATCTTACTCATAATGCTTCATTAACTCTCTTCTTATTTCCCGCTAACATTTATGTCTATTACTTTATTCAAAAAACTTCAACAAGACATCCTTTTGCTTTTAGCTCCCCTTGCTCCATCCACCGGCTCTTCGGGTTGCCTAACATTCTCTCTCTACTAGGGACGGGAGCCACACTAAGGTAATATTTATCCCATCCAGGTTTTCAGTGCCTATCTTTGTAAAAACATTTTTGAACATTCTAGTATTCATATCTAGCTGTACGTTTCTAGAGTGCACCATCTGGGTGTCTCACAAGGAGATCTATTAGCACGTTTGCAATATCCTTCAGAAATGTCAGCTAACGTAACAATCCATCTACCATTTTGGGTTACCCTGACCCCAGCTAGATTCTCATATCCTGCCTTCTCTTATACTACGTCTGTTAGCCCACCATAGGGCATAACTGAAATGGATGTGATCAATTATATATACCTCCATTATTGTTGAAGGTAACTCAAAAGGCTTATATTCCTCTGCCTGAATTGTAAGTACTGATAATCTTCATTAATTGGGCGCCTCGAACCCTTCTTCATCTTACTTCTTTTACTTATTCAAACTTGTATCTATCTTCTGAATCTCTCATTGCCTTTCTACCATAAGAGTGGATAGATATTCTTTCCGTAGGGATCCTTATCAAGAAGCTTACACATCTTAGTACACATATGATCTGCTAAATACCTCATATTTATCGATCATAAGCATGATGCAAAATCGAGTTCCTCTGACTCAACTCTTTCACAGCTATATCTCTTACCAACTGTCTTTTTGGATGTAGGTATCATCTTATTATGAATAAAATAGAATTTAGGAATCTGAATTCTTACAAGTGAGTTCTACCACACGATCTAGAGTAAGAAGAAAGAGTGACAGTCCTAAATGCCATGTAGCCTCCTATTTATAAGTATGGTGCACAACACACCCATAAACAAGACTCTACTAGCCACGGCTTGTAGACTCCCTAGGACATAACTGCTTAGATACCACTTCTCACGACCCAAATAGATGGCCGCGACGGTCACCCGGTAACTTACTCAATCGAGTACAAATGTAACGTATTTGTCTTATTACATCATCATAGATAAGTGGGCTAGAAGGATCGTCATGAGATAACTAGAGTAAACATGAGGGAATATCCAACATCAAAAGACCCAACCTGATATAGAAACTCATAGCTGTGATATACAGGCCTATAAGGCCTATGTGATCCAATATATACTTAAACTATAGGCCAACAAGGCTATACAAGTATTCGTATACATGACATCTGTCTACAAGTCTCTAAGAGTACATACTTATCATAAAGGTCGGGAAAGGGCCCCGCCATACCAAACAATACGCGTATAAATCATACTGACCAAACAAGCAACTCCGGAGCAAATGGAGCGCACCAACATCTTTCGCTGAGCTGATAGCCTACTTGGAGGACTCTCGACCTGTCTATCGAGACCTGCGGGCATGAAACGCAGCATCCCCAGGCAAAAGGGACGTTAGTACAAATAATGTACCGAGTATGTAAGGAATGAAAATCAGTAAATAATATACGTAAATAATAGACATGAGAGAAACATGGAGTAAAAGACTCGACATGTAAGTCTGAATAACTATGTGAATCATTTAATACATATAATGTCATGTATATGCGTTTAAATGTCATACCATGCATGGGCACATGCGTCCATAACATCATCAAGCCGTTGAGGGCATCCCATCATATCATCTCGGCCACTGTGGGCAAATCATCAATGTATACCAACTGATCAGGTAGTGGTGCGTATATAACGCCGTAACCTTTTTTCATATCCCATATACATATATATACATACATATACGAGTATATCACACCATCTGGTCATGGGTCAATGTACATGTATAAATGAATGCAATGCATGAGAAGTACGTCAATAAAATCTCTCGAGGCGTCATAAGACCATTATGCCTTTGATTAATTTCATGAAGTAAACTATATCAACTTATGTATTTTCTGAGACCCCTTAACAGATGATAAGATAATAGGACACATGGGGAATCAAGAACATAAGCATCTCTAGCATTTTTATGGATAAAGTCATTTATGGAAGTTGTGCATTTACTCGTTTCGTTTGTATCGTATGGATCATGCCAAAAGGAAAGAAGGGATAGCCTTTACATACCTGAGCCGATTATCTTGACAATCCCTCTAACACACATCTTGTGCGAAAACACATAACGGCGGATCGAAGTAGGGAAACATCCGTATGATGTTCTTGAGAAAGATTATATCGGGCTCCCTTGGAATTTGCAAATTCACATTGCTGTAGTTTCATACGAAATAGTTGAGCTCCATCCATTCCTTAGCAAGTCTTAGCATCACTCTTTTAATAAGGTTTTAAGAGATCAAGTCTTAGCATCACACTTTTAATAAGGTAGGAAGATCTCTTAAAGTTACATGTTGTGGGCCCCTCTTTGATGATGACTTGGCCACAAATCTTACCAATTCTTGTCACCTTGAAATGTGACTTAAGAGTCACAAATTGGGCTGCCATGTTAAGACTTTATCCAAAAGCCTTAATTAATCACCCATCCACTCTTAATTAACTAGTTAATCTCACATTAACCAATAATTAACCAATTACCCACATAATTAAGAATTATCTCAAATTACTTAAAATACTACTCACTTTTAACACACTTTATATATCTTACTATCATGGCCATGTGGTACCTTATATGGTACTAGTCCATAAATACCGGGTATTATAGCTCGGACCATATTTTATCTCAAAATGACAAACTTCAACGAAACTCATTTTCTTCGATTTGCTTACTCTCTCACCTTCACGAATTTACTTATCACTTGTTTGAAATAGCATAATACTTATAACCTCCAAATAATCTCATTCCCGAGCTTACGTCGATTAACTTACGATGAAACTTTAAAGTACGAAAATGCGGGACGTAACATCTCATTTCCGAGCTTTCATCGATTTACTTATGGCATACTTTCACGTACGCAAATATGAGGTATAACAACTAATCCCTCACGTGGCTAGGTACAACTAAGATCTCTTGAGGCCGGGTATAACCGGGATCTCTTGAGGTCGGGTACGATGTGACGAAAGAAATAAACTTTGCCGAGTCCTTTGCGAGGTCAGGTACGATATGAACTAATATGCCCCAAAGAAGGGCTAAGTAACATTATGTTGCATTTAATGCGCAACCTCCACGATTGGCTCAACCTTGCATAAAGCTTGCGCATTTTCTTAAGTTATAGTTGTTACAGTTTATACCCCTGGTGGCTTGACGTCAGAATTCAAGTTGAAAGCAACTACTTATATCTTTTATGTTGTGCCACTGATTTTACATGCTTTCTTAGCCTTACATACTCAGTATATTTTTGTAATGACGGCCCTTTCATTTGGGCGTTGAGTTCATGCCCACAGGTACAGACAGACCCGGGACATCCCTCCCTAGTAGGGTGTTTGCTCTAGTTGATTGGATGTTGCGCTCCCCTACTTCGGAGCAGTTGTTCAGAAGTCATTAGGTATAGAAGAACATGTTCTAGTCATTTTGGGCATGGTGGGGCCCTATCCCGGCCAAATCGTGTATATGTATATTTCTTTTGGCACTCTTAGAGGCTTGCAGACTAGGGTTCGGATGAATTTAAAATAATGGGTTATAATCACGTTGGGAACGGTAACGAATGTGTATAAAATGTCAATGTTTCTTTTGCAAATAAGTTGTGCATATTATAGATTTCCTACATTACTACTTGGAGGCCTCGTAGGCCTAAACTCTAGAGTTGGGGAAGGATAAGAATGGATATCGGTTCGTACAAGCCTTCAGGTGTCGTGTGCCGGTCGCACCTCCCAAGGTTAGGGTATGACACGACCCAGATTCCCACTGGAGCCGTTACGATGCCTAACACTACTTGCTAGGTAAGCCAACAATTTTACAATAACAATGTACTCAATAAATAGAACTTAATAATCTCTTCAAGGTCTGCGAATGACATAGAATCTACCTCGTAGTCTCCACATGCCGGTACTAGTGTGAACTATAGCAATCACCATGCCTGGAAGTACATGGATCTGCACATAAAGAGCAGAGTGTAGTATAAGTACAACCGACCCCATGTACTCAATAAGTAATGAACCTAACCTTGTGCTAAAAGTTGTTACATGCTCGGAAGAAAGTCAAGGTCCAACAGAAATAATCAATAACAACTCAGAACATAACGAAGAACGTAAAAACAAATAACTCAAAATATATCATATTCAACTTGTTCACAATTACGAAAAATTAGATATGCTTTCCAAGTATAGCGATCAAAGGCCAATATAGATAAGACATTTCATTTACCAGCTAGCCAGAGGAAAAGACATTTGTGCGCCTACATGTCAAATGTACATGTCAAGTCAATAACTTCACAGTGAAATCATCAAGTACACTCACTCTCAGCATACTTAGGGTGCCTATCACAAATGCCCCTCACCATCATACACAACCACATTAAGCACTGAACGGGTGCCTGGCACAAAATTCTCCTCACCAAAGAACATATATCTCTGTGCCTGCGCTTACTGTAATATCATACTTTGGAGGGGCGGATCCTGTCCCAAACGCTAATAAATAATCAATATAATTGTTGCAGTGTGCAACTCGATCAAAATATGAATGTGTTGCGGCATGCAACCCGATCCAAATATCAATCTGTTACGGCATGCAACCCGATCCAAATATCAATCCGTTTTAGCGTGAAATCCGATCCAAATATCAATCCATTTTGGCGTGCAAGTCGATACAAATATAACTCACAACACGGATCTGTGGCCCACCTCAATCATCAACTGCTCAAGTCTCAATGGCTTACATCTCGTAGAACTCATCCTAAACAGTATTACATATAGAAGGCAGAAACAACATGTGATATAACAAACAAATAATGTACAGAGACTGAGATATAACATGCGGATGAGGAATTATGACTAAGAATATGACTACAATTAAGGCAAACAGCTCAAAACAGCAAGGATAGTCCTATCATGTCGCAAACAAATACGTACATAGCCTAGACTTGGTTTCTAACACGAATCATAGCTCAGATGATAATACAAGTAGAGAAAATACGAATATAACGAGGCATGAAAGCCCCCAAGTCTTATAGCAGCCTAGAGTCTACCTGGATCATGAATACCCCAATATATTCACACGCGCCCGTCACCTAGCATGTGTGCCACCCCCAAAACATCACATGTATCATAGTCTACATGGATAATTACCATCAAACCAAGTTTAAATATGTTACTTACCTCAAAATACGGGAATCAATACTCCAAAAAGCCATTCCCATGTGAATCGGCCTCCGAGCGACTTAAATCTAGTCAAAACAACTTAATATCATCAATAGGAAATAACCCCAAATAATAAGCTAAGATGTTGATTCAAATAGTCAATGTCAACCCAAGGCCCGCACCCCAGAACATGTCAAAGCTTACAAATCCCGAACATCCATTCCTATACAAGTCCAAATATATGTATTTCACCCAAATCCAACCTCAAATCGACCCTCAAATCATCAATTTTCACTCTCTAAAACCATAGTCAAAAATCCCCGAATTCCATCATTAATTCACATAAACTAGATGTAAAAATCCATGGGTAATCAATATCTAACATCAAAATTAAGTAAACTTCCGTTATCTCTTCAATTGTAGTGAAAAGACTCCCAAAAATCGCCTCCAGTCGAGCGCCACAATTCCAAATAATGAAAAATGACCAAACCCTTCAAAATTAAATTCTGCCCAGTGATTCTGCATATGCAGTCACTTAATCACTTCTGTGGTGTCGCTTATGCGATAAAAGGACCTCATCTGCAATCCCCTCTCAGCAACTACCATTTTTGTGCCTCGCACAACTTCTGCAGTCTCCCGTCGCAAGTGCGGTCTTGCTTTGGCGCCATTAATTTCGCATATGCGGTGACAACTCCTCCAACCCACTCTCGTATCTATGTCCTCAGGGCCTCATCTGCAACCAGTCTTCTGCAGATGCGAAAGCATCAGACTCAGCAAAACTTCAGCAATGCACCACAATCTAAAACAAGTCGAAACACAGCTGAGGCACCCGGTACCTCGTCCAATCATACCTCCCAGTCCCAAAACATAACACAGACCTACTCAAGGCCTCATATCAGACAAAACAACATCGAAACTACGAATCACACCTCAATTCAAGCCTAATGAACTAATGAACTTTGAACATCCTAAAGTCATGCCGAACCACATCAAATCAACTTGGAATGACTTCCAAATTTTCATACAAGTCCCAAATGACATAACAGACCTATTCCAACTCTCGAAACTACAATCCAAACCTCATTTCAATAATGCCAACTCCCGGTCCAACCTATCAACCTTCCAAACCTTTAACTTTCCAACTTTCGCCAATTCAAGCCAAAATAACCTAGGAACCTCCAAATCAAAATCTGGACATATTCCTAAGTCCAAAATCATTAGAATAACCTATAGGAACCATCAAAACACCATTTCGAGTTCGTCTACATAAATGTCAAACTCTGGTCAACTCTTTTAAGTAAAGCCTTCAATTAAGGGACTAAGTGTCCCAATTCGATCCAAAATATCCTCGAACCCAAACCAACCACCCCGATAATTATTTTATCCACAATTTAAAACTTTTAAAGCATCAAATTACAGAAATAAGGGTAACATACTCAAAACGACTGATGGGGTTGTTATATTCTCCCCTTTTAAATAGACGTTCATCCTCGAATAGGTTTAGAATCATACTTGGGATCTCAAAAAGTTGTGGAAATCTATTTCGCATCTCCTACCTGGTCTCCTATGTCGCCACTTCGAATGGCTGACCTCTCCAATGAACCTTCACTGAAGCTATCTTTTCTGACCTCAAATTTCAAACCTGCATGTCCAAAATGGCCATCGGCTCCACATCATAAGTCAAATCCCCGTATAGTTGCACTGTGCTAAAGCCACAACATATGACGGGTCCCCATAATACTTCTGAAGCATGGAAACATGAAACACTTGGTGAAACCTTGATAGACTAGGTGGAAAGGCAAGTCTATAGGCCACCTCTCTAACTCTCTGAATCACCTCCAGAGGACCAATATACCTAGGGCTCAACTTGGCCTTCTTCCCAAACCTTATCACACCCTTTATGGGTGAAACTATGAGTAGAAACTTCTCACCCACCTTATATGTAACACCCCATCTTTTTGTTCGTGAAAGTTTGCCAGAAGTAAATTGATGAAAGCTCAGAAATGAGATGTTACATCCTGCATTTTTTACGTTAAAGTTTCATCGTAAGTTAATCGACGTAAGCTCGGGAATTAGATTATTTTGAGGTTATAAGTATTGTGCTCTTTCAAACAAGTGATGAGTAAATCCGTGAAGGTGAGAGGGTTAGCAAATCGAAGAAAATGAGTTTCGTCGAAGCTTGGCAATTTGGGGATAAAATAAACTAGATGTACAAATTCATGGGTAATCAATATCTAACATCAAAATTAAGTAAACTTCACTTACCTCTTCAATTGTAGTGAAAAGACTCCCAAACATCGTCTCCATCCGAGCGCCACAACTCCAAATAATAAAAAATGACCAAACCCTTCAAAATGAAATTTTGCCCAGTGATTCCGGATATGCAGTCACATAACCACTTCTGTGGTGCCTCTTCTACAATAAAAGGATTGCATCTGCAATCCCCTCTCAGCACCTACCATGTTTGCACCTCGCACAACTTCTGCGGTCTCCCATCGCAAGTGCGGTCTTGCTTTGGTGCCATTAGTTTCACATATGCGCTGATAACTCCTTCATCCCACTCTCGTATCTGCGCCTCAAGGCCTCATCTGCAACCAGTCTTCTGCAGATGCGAAAGCATCAGACTCATCAAAACTTCAGCAATGCAACACAATCTAAAATAAGTCGAAACATACCCGAGGCCGCCGGTACCTCGTCCAATCATACCTCCTAGTCCCAAAAAATAACACATACCTGCTCGAGGCCTCATATCAGACAAAAGAACATCGAAGCTACGAATCACACCTCAATTCAAGCCTAATGAACTAATGAACTTTGAACTTCTAAAACTCATGAGGAACCATATCAAAACAACTCGGAATGACTTCAAAATTTTCATACAAGTTCCAAATGATATAACAGACCTATTCCAACTCTCGAATCTACAATCCAAACCTGATAGCAATAATGCCAACTCCCGGTCCAACCTATCAACCTTCCAAACCTTTAACTTTCCAACTTTTGCCAATTCAAGCCAAATTAACCTAAGAACCTCCAAATCAAAATCTGGAAATATGCCTAAGTCCAAAATTACCAGAATAACCTATAAGAACCATCAAAATACCATTCCAGGTTTGTCTACATAAATGTCAAACTCTTGTCAATTCTTTCAAGTAAAGCCTTCAATTAAGGGACTAAGTGTCCCAATTTGATTCAAAATATCCTCGAACCCAAACCAACCACCTCGGCAATTCTGGTATCCACAATTTAAAACTTTTAAAGCATAAAATTACAGAAATAAGGGTAACGTACTCAAAATGACCGATGGGGTTGTCATATTCTCCCCTCTTAAATAGACGTTCATCGTCGAACGGGTCTAGAATCAAAATTGTGATCTCAAAAAGTTGTGGAAATCCGCTCCGCATCTCCTACCCGGTCTCCTATGTTGCCTCCTCTACCAGCTGACCTCTCTAATGAACCTTCACCGAAAGTATCTTCTCTGACCTTAACTTTCGAACCTGCAGGTCCAAAATGGCCATCGACTCCACATCATAAGTCAAATCCCCTTATAGTTGCACTGTGCTAAAGTCCACAACATCTGACGGGTCCCCATAATACTTCTGAAGCATGGAAACATGAAACACTGTGTGAAACCTTGATAGACTAGGTGGCAAGGCAAGTCTATAGGCTACCTCTCTAACTCTCCGAAGCACCTCAAGAGGACCAATATACCCACGGCTCAACTTGCCCTTCTTCCCAAACCTCATCACACTCGTTATGGGTGAAACTCTGAGTAGAACCTTCTCACCCACCATATATGTTACACCCCATATTTTTGTACGTGAAAGTATGCCAGAAGTAAATTGATGAAAGCTCGGAAATGAGATGTTACATCCAGCATTTTTGTACGTTAAAGTTTTGTTGTAAGTTAATCGACGCAAGCTCGGGAATGAGATTATTTTCACGTTATAAGTATTATTATTTTTCAAACAAGTGATGAGTAAATTCATAAAGGTGAGAGGGTAAGCAAATCGAAGAAAATGAGTTTCGTCGAAGTTTGACAATTTGGGGATAAAATACCGTCCAAGCTATAATACTCCATATTTATGGAGTAGTGCCATACAAGGTACCACATGACCATGATAGTAAGGTGTATAAAGTATGTTAAAAGTGAGTAGTATTTTAAGTAATTTGAAATAATTCTTAATTATGTGGATATTTGGTTAATAGTAGATTTTTGGGTGGAAGATTAACAATGTAATTAAGGAATTGTTGATAATTATTGGGTGGGAACCCCCCCCCCCCCCCCCCAAACGTGGCAGCAAGAATTGGCCAAATTAGTGACTCTTAAGTTATATGGTAATGTGGCACATTTGGAAAAATTTTTGTGGCTTAGTCATCACAAGTGGGGCCCACACCCACTAATAAAAAGTCTTCTCTAAAATCACCAAATGAAGATGGTCATACTTACTAATGGATGGAAATGCTTCAGCAAAGATCATATTTTCAATAGCAACGTGATTTGCTTCAAGAATATCATACGGATTTTCCCCTACTTCGATCCGCCATTACGTGTTTCTTTGCAGTTAACGTGTATTAAAAGGATTGTCAAGAGAATCGGTTCAGGTATGTTAAGGCTATCCCTTCTTTCTTTTTGTCATGATCCATATGATACAAACGAAACGAGAAAATGCACAACTTCCATAAATGACTCTATTCATAGAAATACTAGAGGTTCCTATGTTCTTGATTCCCCATATGTCTTATTATTCTATCATCTGTTTGTGACAACCCGACCTGTTATCTTGAGAGTTATAGCCCTGATCTCCCATTAACTGCTTCTCCCATATCTATTTCTACTATTGTGACTTGCCGGGAGGTTTTGTTTTGGGTTTTTGGAGTGTTTTGGGACACTTAGTCCCTAAATGGAGGTTTAAGCCTTAGGATTGGTACCGTAGTTGGAATTATGAGAAGACGACTTTGGAATGGAATGTTGTCAATTCCGTTTGCTTCGTTGTGTGATTTTGGGCTTAGGGGCGTGCCCGAATTGTGTTTTGGAGGTTTGTAGCTCATTTAGGCTTGAAATGGCGAAAGTCGAATTTTTTGATTTTTGGGCCGGTAGTGAAATTTTTAATATCGGGGTCGGATTCTGATTCAGGAACTTAAAGTAGGTTCGTACTGTTGAATATGACTTGTATGCAAAATTTGAGGTCAATCAGATGTGGTTTGGTTGGTTTCGGCATCGGTTGTTGAATTTGGAAGTTTCAAGTTTTTTAAGTTTGAATTGGAGGGTGATTCATGATTTTAGCATTGTTTGATATGATTTGAGGGCTCGACTAAGTTTGTATTGTATTTACGGATTGGTTGGTATGTTTGTTTAAGGTCCCGGGGGTCTCGGGTGTGTTTCGGATTCTTAACGGATGAATTTTGGACTTAGAGAAGTTTCTGAGTTTTTGCTGGTTCTAGTGTTTCGCACCTACAGTGGGGAGACTACAGGTGCGGGCTCGCACGTGCAGAGGAACAGGCGTAGATTCGGAATTCGAGGGGTTGACTAGGGGTCGCAGGCATGGAGGAAGACCGCAGAAGCGGACGGTATTCCGCAGGCGCGCATGCGCAGGTGCGACCCCCACTGCCGCAGATGCGGACCCAGCCATCATAAGTGATTTCCGCACCTGCGAGGGATTTTCCGTAGATTCGGCATCGCAAGTGGGACACATGTCCCGCAAGTGGAAGATTGCTAGGCAGAAAAGGGGCAGAATCGAGGGTTGAGGTTCATATTCACAAATTTTATTTTTGAACTCGGGAGAAGGCGATTTCTTGAGGGATTTTCAGAGAAAGATTTGGGGTAACTTGTTTTTGGTTGTATTTCATTAATCTATGGTCGTTTTCTCCATTTAACTAAGGAATTTTAGTGAGAAAGTTGGGAGAATGGGGGAAAACAATTCCCCAACCAAATTTCTGGGTGTTGAGAGGGATTTAAACATCGAATTTGGATAATTTTGGTACGAGTGTTCTCGTGAGCGAATGTATGTTCTTAATTGGTAACTTTTACTCGATTTCGAGACGTGGGCTCGGGCAGTCTTTTTGAGCGATTTTTCAATTTCTTGCGTTAGATTTGATTTCATTAGTTATATTAGTTTCTTGTAGTTATATTTATGCTATGTAATTGATTTTTGATAGATTTGGGCCATTCAGAGTAGGATATTCGTGGAAAAGGCATTGTGACTGATTGATTGAGCTTGGTTCAAGGTAAGTGGGTTGCTTAACATTGTATGGGGGAACTCCCCTTAGGATTTGGTATTGTTTGATATTTGAGCACCGTGTACGTGAGGTCACGAGTACGTACACATGTTATTTGTTGTAAAACTCCGTTTTTCACTAAGTCATAACTTGTTTTCTCCTTATTTGAAACACACTAGCATATGTAACTATCCTGCTTAGACTAGAATAGCATGCCTACTTGTTTAACTGCCTATTTGAACTCTGTGAAGCATGTTTAGTGAAATTTTCTACTTTGCTTGACTTGAACTTAGTCTAAACTGTAGAATTTCTTGCTGTAATTGTTATTTCTGTTGGTTGCGCTGCATATTTATTTTGGGACTATGGAACGGTATTCTGGGAGATCCCCCTGTACTGCATATTTACTTTGGGACTACAGAACGGTACTTTGGGAGAACCCCCTATTTTGCATATTTATTTTGGGACTATGGAACGGTATTCTGGGAGATCCCCCTGTACTGCATATTTACTTTGGGACTACAGAACGGTACTTTGGGAGAACCCCCTATTTTGCATATTTATTTTGGGACTATGGAACGGTATTCTGGGAGATCCCCCTGTACTGCATATTTACTTTGGGACTACAGAACGGTACTTTGGGAGAACCCCCTATTTTGCATATTTATTTTGGGACTATGGAACGGTATTCTGGGAGATCCCCCTGTACTGCATATTTACTTTGGGACTACAGAACGGTACTTTGGGAGAACCCCCTATTTTGCATATTTATTTTGGGACTACGGAACGGTATTCCGGGAGACCCCCTGCACATATACGTTTGGGACTACGAGACGGTATCTCGGGAGATCCCCTGTTGTTATCAGTGTGTTCTAAGCTGTTCTCTTTCATTGATTCTATTCCTGTGAGATTTCCGTATTTATTTTACTGCGATATTTCATTCTATCTTATTTTATTATATTTATACCAGTAGGGCCCTAGGCTGATCTTGTCACTACTCGACCGAGGTTAGACTTAGTACTTACTAGGTACCGTTGTGGTGTACTCACGCGCTTTCCTGCACATGTTTTTTGTGTGCAGATCTAGGTTCATCTTACCAGCCTCATCACTAGTTGCAGTCGCTGCTGCTTATTGGAGACGTCAAGGTACATCGGCTCGCGCCCGTAGATCCTCGGAGTCCTCCTCTATCCCCCTATGTTCATTTTTTCCTTCTTTATGTAGAAATGATGTATAGAACGGTTAAGACTTCTTAGTAGCGTAACTTATGGTATTCTGGATTTTGGGAATTATTTTGTACATTTTCAGAGGTGATAATTATATATGACGAGTGGCATTCAGTTGCTTATTAGATATTTGTTACTGTTAGTAGTTAATGTTCGTGTTTTTGTTTCATTTCCGTAAAGTGTTAGGCTTACCTCGTCGTAGAGACTAGGTGTCGTCATGGTGGTTCACGAAGGGAGAAATTGGGTCGGGACAAGTTGGTATCGGAGCTCTAGGTTCATAGGAGTCGTGAGTCACAAGTCGGTTTATTATAGTCTCACGGATTGGTACGGAGACGTTTGTACTTATCTTCGGGAGGCTATGGAACTGTTAGGAATAAACATACTTCTTTTGATTCTTTGTCGTGCGAGTTATTGGCATCAAATTCTAAAAATTTCCTATTCTACTCTTTCTCACAGATGGTGAGGACCCGTCCGGAGGATCTGACGACCAGGCACCTGCGCTCCCTGCTAGAGCCGCCAGAGGCCGGAGCCGGGGTAGAGTGCGGCCATGCCGTGCAGCCAGAGCACCCGCGCGAGCTGCGACAGAGGAGCCCCCAGCAGTTCCAGCTGGGGGGCAGGCACCAGAGGTTCCTATTGCTGCACCAGCCCTCCAGGAGACTCTAGCCCAGTTCATGAGCATGTTCAGCACCTTAGCTCAGGCTGGATTGATTCTGTTAGCTCCCGCCACATCTCAGGACGGGGGAGGTGCACAGACTTCCACAGCCCACACTCTTAAGCAGAGGGTCCAGGTTGATCATACCCCAAAGTTCATTCCTATGCTGCCAGTAGCCCCGATTTAGCATGAGACTAGGACAGCCGCTTTTGAGGTAGAGCAGCTTAGACTTGAGAAGTACTAGAAGTACCACCCACCTACCTTCAGCAGATTAGCAACAGATGATGCTCAGTGTTTTCTTGAGGAGTGTCATCGTATTATCCGTACTATGGGCGTAGCGGAGACGAGTGAGGTTTCTTTTACCACTTTCCAGCTTAGAGGGGTAGCCTATCAGTGGTGGCGTGCTTATGAGTTGAGTAGTCCGGATGAGGCAGCTTCACTTACATGGACTCAATTCTCATACATGTTTTTCAGAGAGTATGTCCCTTAGAGCCTCAGAGACTTATGGCGTGCGGAGTTTGAGAAGCTGCGCCAGGGTGCTATGACGGTGTCAGAGTATGCAGTATGCTTTAGTGATTTGACCCAACATGCACCGGCCTTGGTTGCCATAGTTCGAGAGAGAGTTCGACGATTTATTGAGGGACTCTACCCCAGTATCAGGATTAGTATGGTCAGGGAGCTGGAGATGGATATTCCTTACCAGCAGTTTGTGAGCATTGCTAGGAGATTGGAGGGCATGCTTGCCCAGGACCGAGAGCAAAGAGAGGCCAAGAGGTCACGAGAGACTAGTTCTTATTCTGGAGCTCGTGCCCAGCAGCCTGCCATGGTAGGGGTTATGTGGGTCGCCTCGTTCATTCAGCTCTTCCATCCGCCAATAGTGTTCCAGCCCCTTCTAGGCCTCATGAGCCTTATTATGCACCGCTAGTATCTAGTGTGCCTCCTGCTCGAGGTGCTTTAGCAACAAGTCTAGCAGACCTGGCCCGAGTCAGTCGCAATAGCCACACCTTCTGAGGGGTTGTTTTGAGTGTGGAGACACCCGCCATATAGTGGGGGATTGCCCCAGACTTAGGAGGGTTGTACCTCCACAGACTTCTCAGCCACCACGTGCTCCACCGGGTCCTTAGACCATGATTCCAGCACCAGCTACCACCCCACCTTCTCAGCCAACTCGAGGTAGAGGTCGGGGAGGTCGAGGTCACCCTAGAGGGGGAGGCCAGGCCAGGTATTATTCTCTTCTAGCTCGTACAGAGGCAGTTGCTTCCGACTCTGTCATTACAGGTATTGTTCCATTCTATCATAGAGATGTATCGGTATTATTTGACCCAGGCTCTACGTATTCATATGTGTCCTCTTATTTTGCCCCACATTTGGGCATATCTCGGGATTCTTTGAGTTCCCCTATTTATGTGTCTACTCTTGTGGGAGATTCTTTTGTTGTGGACCGAGTATATCGGTCATGTTTGATTGCTCTTAGTGGTTTTGAGACCAGAGCCAACTTTTTATTACTCACCATGGTAGATTTTGATGTTATCTTGGGCATAGACTAGTTGTCGCCCCATTATGCTATTCTTGATTGTCACGCTAAGACCGTGACGCTGGCTATGCCAGTTTTATCGCGATTAGAGTGGAGAGGTACCTTAGAGTATACTAGCAGCCGAGTTATTTCATTTCATAAAGCTCAACGAATGGTTGAGAAAGGGTATGACGCGTATCTAGCTTATGTGAGAGATGTCAGTATTGATACCCCTATATTTGAGTCAGTTCCAGTAGTGAGGGACTATCCAGATGTGTTCCCAGCTGATATTTCGGGCATGCTTCCCAACAAAGATATTGATTTTGGCATTGATTTGTTGTCGGGCACCCAGCCCATCTCTATTCCTCCGTATCGTATGGCTCCTCCTGAGTTGAAAGAGTTGAAGGAGCAGTTGCAGGAGTTGCTTGATAAGGGCTTCATTCGGCCCAGTGTGTCACCTTGGGGTGCTCCTATCTTGTTTGTGAAGAAAAAGTTTGGTTCTATGCGTATGTGTATTGATTATTGCGAGTTGAACAAAGTCACAGTGAAGAACAAGTATCCCTTGCCTCGTATTGATGACATATATGATCAGCTACAGGGCACCAAAGTATTTTCCAAGATTGACTTGCATTCAGGTTATCATCAGTTAAAGAATCGGGAGCCACATATCCCGAAGACTGCCTTTAGGACTTGGTATGGCCATTACGAGTTCCTTGTGATGTCATTTGGGCTGACTAATGCCCCGACAGCCTTTATAAACTTGATGCACAGTGTGTTCCGGCCTTATATTGATTCTTTTGCCATCATATTCATTGATGGCATTCTAGTGTATTCCCGGACTAGGGAGGATCATGAGCAGCACATGAGGACAGTGCTTCAGGCTTTTAGAGAAAAGAAGTTGTATGCAAAGTTCTCAAAATGTGAGTTTTTGTTAGATTCTGTGGCATTTTTGGGTCATATTCTGTCGAGTGAGGGGATCAAGGTGGATCCGAAGAAGGTGGAAGCAATGCAGAGTTGGCCCAGACCGTCCTCAGCTATAGAGATCTGGAGTTGTCTTGGGTTGGCGGGGTATTACCGTCGGTTTGTTGAGGGATTTTCTTCTATTGCATCACCTATGACCAGGCTGACCCAGAAGGGTGCTCCGTTCAGGTGGACAATGGAGTGTGAGGAGAGCTTTCAGAAGCTCAAGACAGCTTTGACTACAACCCCATTATTGGTATTGCCTTCAGGTTCGGGGTCTTATACAGTTTATTGTGATGCGTCGCGAGTTGGCCCTGGCGCGGTGTTGATGCAGGACCGTAGGGTGATTCCCTATGCGTCCAGACAGCTGAAGGTGCATGAAAAAAAACTATCATGTCCACGACCTTGAGCTAGCAACTATTGTTCATGCCTTGCAGATTTGGAGGCACTATTTGTAAAGCATTCCTTGTGAGATCTACATTGATCACCGGAGTTTGCAACATCTGTTCAAGCAGAAGGATCTTAATTTGCGTCAGAGGAGGTGGGTAGAGTTGCTTAAGGATTATGACATTACCATTTTGTACCATCCCGGGAAGGCCAATATGGTGGCCGATGCTTTTAGTCATCAGGCAGAGAGTTTGGAGAGTCTAGCATATGTACCACCAACAGAGAGGCCTATGGCATTGGATTTTCATGCCTTAGCCAGCCAGTTTGTGAGATTGGTTATTTCTGAGCCGAGTCGAGTATTGGCTTGTGTGGTCTCTCGGTCTTCTCTTTATGATCGTATCAGGGAGCATCAGTATGATGACCCCCATCTATTTTTCCTTAAGGACAAGGTCCAGCACGGTGATGCTACGGATGTCACTATTCGGGAGGATGATGTATTGAAGATGCAGGGCAAGTTATGTGTGTCCAATGTGGATGGTTTGCGGAAGTTGATTCTCTAGGAGGCTCACATCTCGCGTTACTCCATTCATCCGGGTGCCACGAAGATGTATCAGGACATGAGGAAGCATTATTGGTGGAGGAGGATGAAGAAGGACATAGTAGAGTATGTGGCTAGATGTCTAAATTTCCAGGAGGTGAAGTATGAGCATCAGCGATCGGGTGGGTTACTTTAAAATATAGAGATTCCGGAGTGGAAATGGGAGCGGATCACTATGGACTTCGTTGTTGGACTCCCACGGACTCAGCGAAAGTTTGATGCAGTTTGGGTGATTGTGGATAGGCTGACCAAGTCAGCTCATTTCATTCCTGTGATGACTATCTATTCTTCCGAGCAGCGGGCTCGAATTTACATTGGTGAGATTATCAGACTTCATGGCGTACCGGCATCTATCATCTCTGACCGGGGCACACAGTTTACATCGCCGTTCTGGAGAGCCGTACAGCAGGAGTTGGGTACTCGAGTGGAGTTGAGCACAGCTTTTCACCCACAGATGGAGGGGCAGTACGAGAGCACTATTCAGATTCTTAAGGATATACTTTGTGCGTGTGTGATGGAGTTTGGAGGTTCTTGGGATCAGTTCTTGCCACTTGCGGAGTTTGCCTACAACAACAGTTATCAGTCTAGCATTTAGATGGCACCGTATGAGGCTCTGTATGGTAGGCGGTGTCGATCCTCAATGGGTTGGTTCAAGCCGGGCGAGGCTAGATTATTGGGTACGGACTTGGTTCAGGATGCCTTGGAGAAGGTGAAGGTGATTCAGGACAGACTTCACACAGCCCAGTCTAGACAGAAGAGCTATACGGACCGGGAGGTTCGCGATGTTGCATTCATGGTTAGAGAGCAGGTCCTGCTTCGGGTTTCGCCTATGAAGGGCATTATGCGGTTCGAAAAGGGGGGCAAGCTGAGCCCAAGGTTTATTGGCCCCTTTGAGGTGTTGAGGCGAGTTAGGGAGGTTGCTTATGAGCTTGCCTTACCTCCCAGCCTAGCAGGAGTTCAACCGGTATTTCATGTTTTGATGCTCCGGAGGTATCACGGTGATCTATCTCATGTTGGATTTCAGCTCAGTCCAGATGGACAAGGATCTATCCTACGTTGAGGAGCCAGTGGCTATTTTGGACAGGCAGGTTTGGAAGCTAAGGTCAAGGAACATTGCATCAGTAAAGGTTTAGTGGCGGGGCAAGCCGGTCGAAGAGGCGACTTGGGAGACCGAGCAGGATATGCGCAACGGTTATCCTCATCTTTTCACCGCTTCAGGTATGTCTCTATACTCGTTTGAGGACGAAAGATTGTTTTAAGTGGGGGAAGATATGACGACCCAGCCGGTCGTCTTAAACGTTATAGCCCTAATCCCCTATTAACTACTTCTCCCATATCTATTTCTGCTATTGTGACTTGTCGGGAGGTTTTGTTTTGGGACAGTTAGTCCCTAAATAGAGGTTTAAGCCTTAGGATTGGCACCATAATCAGAACTGAGTGAAGATGACTCCGGAATGGAATTCCATCAATTCCTTTAGCTTTGTTGTGTGATTTTGGGCTTAGAGGCGTGTCCAGATTGTGTTTTGGAGGTCCGTAGCTCAATTAGCCTTGAAATGACGAAAGTATAATTTTTGGAGTTCTGGACCGGTAGTGGAATTTTTGATATCGTGGTCGGATTCCGATTCCAGAAGCTGGAGTAAGTCGATAGTGTTGAATATGAATTGTGTGCAAAATTTGAGGTCAATCGGACGTGGTTTTGTTGGTTTCGGCATCGGTTGACAAATTTGGAAGTTTCAAATTCTTTATGTTTTAATTGGAGGGTGATTCATGATTTTAGCGTTGTTTGATGTGATTTGAGGGCT
Source organism: Nicotiana otophora (assembly GCA_000715115.1). NCBI lineage: Eukaryota > Viridiplantae > Streptophyta > Magnoliopsida > Solanales > Solanaceae > Nicotiana > Nicotiana otophora. Next base: position 95,921 of record AWOL01S0050077.1, read on the forward strand.
AGAATAAGTTCATATGGTATTTTAGGATTGGTTAGTATGTTTGGTTAAGGTCTCGGGGGTCTCGGGTGTGTTTCAGATGCTTAACGGATGAATTTTGGACTTAGGAAGTTGCTGAGTTTTGATGGTTCTGGTGTTTCGCACCTGCGGGGGGGAGACCGCAGGTGTGGGCTCACACGTGTGGAGGAACAGGCGCAGATGCAAAATTCGGAGGCTTGACCAGGGGTCACAGGTGCGAGGAATTTCCGCATATGTGATGCCCGCAGATGCGCCCAAGGATTCGCAGGCTCGGACGAAGACCGCAGAAGCGGATGGTGTTCCGCAGGAGCGCACGCGCAGGTGCGGCCCCCACTGCCGCAGATGCGGACCCAACCATCATAAGTGATTTCCGCACCTACGATGGATTTTCAGCAGATGCGGCGTCGCAGGTGTGACCCATGGTCCGTAAGTGCGAAGATCGCTGGGCAGAAAAGGGGCAGAATCGAGGGTTGAGGTTCATATTCACAAATTTGATTTTTGAGCTTGGGAGAGGGCGATTGCTTGAGGGATTTTCAGAGAAAGCTTTAAGGTAACGATTCCTAACTTGTTTTGGGTTGTATTTCATTAATCTATGGTCGTTTTCTCCATTGAATTAAGGAATTTGAGTGAGAAAGTTGGGAGAATGGGGGGAAAACATTCCCCAACAGAATTTCTAAGTGTTGAGTAGGATTTAGACATCGGATTTGGATAACTTTGGTATGAGTGATCTCGTGAGAGAATGTGTGTTCTTAATTGGTAACTATTACCCAATTCCGAGACATGGGCCCGGGGAGGCTTTTAGAGCGATTTTTTAATTTCTTAAGTTAGCTTTTATTTCATTAGCTAGATTAGTTTCTTGTAGTTATATTTATGCTATGTAATTGATTTTGTCTAGATTTGGGAACTCGTAGCCGGATATTCGTGGGAAAGGCATTGTGATTGATTGATTGAGCTTGGTTCGAGGTAAGTGTCACAACCCAAATCAGAGGGCCACGACTGGCACCCGTTGCCTACTCAACCGAGCGCAACGTACCTTATCTTTTTTTTCTATAAGGCTCGTCACGGGCCATGATAGGCCACATCTATATATATAATTAACAATATTAAAACTTAACTCACATAACTAATTCAAAAAGATTTACATAGATACTTAGGGGCCGACAAGGCCGTTGACATGTCATACATAAAGCTATACACAGGACACTGTCTGCAAAACCTCTAAGAAAACATGACCATAACATATAAGTCAGGACAGGGTCCCTGACATCCTCATAAAACAAAATAGCATATACAGAACATGACTCGGCAATACTCCAAGAAGATGTGGAGCTCACCAATCAAAAGCTGATATTTGGAGGCAGCCTACAGTAGATGGTCCTCACCTCGCCTATCTACACCTGCGTGGCATGAAATACAACGCCCCAGAAAAAGGGGCGTCAGTACAAAGAATGTACGGAGTATGTAAGGTAGCAAAGAAACGTAATAATAATAAGATACTATCTCGGGGAGAGATAAGAGTTAACTCATAACTTCTGACTTGCTGTTGAGGGCCGTAACATGTAGAATAAAACCCATTTCGTATATATAAATAAAACTACAATATAATAGTTCTAGTTACCTCATTTTCCTGACGTTAACTGCCTAACTGATCAGTGGTAAATGCCCGACCCACCGTAGCGTGGTGGTAAATGCATGACTTCCCGACCGGCCATAGCTCGGTGGTAAATGCATAACTCCCCAACCGGTGGTAAATAATAATACATAACTTCCCAACCGATGGTAACTGCCCGACCGACAATAGCTCGGTGGTAGATGTAAAACTGCCCAACCGGTCGTAGCTCGGTGGTAAATGCATAATAAATATAATACTATTATGATATTAACGTTTTTATTAAATACCTCAATAGGTAACTGGTACATACTTAGACATACTTGAATATTATTTTATAGGAATGAATAACATAGACATCCTTAATTGCTAAGGGTAGAACCAGTTATGGAATAGCATTACGTTTACGTATCGTTACTTGGATCATGCCAAAACAAAGAAGGATTAGCCTTAACATACCCGAAGTAGGGAAAATCCATATGATATTCTTGGAAAAGGTTACACACCCTTTGGAACCGCAAAATGTTATGATTCTAAGGTGCTAATAATTCTCGCTGGAATTAATTTGGTCGCAAGAAATTTTTGTTGGAAGCTTGTTGAACTGAGTTTTAGAGACTGTTTTTTTTAAATGATTTGAATTTAGGAAGAAAGATATATGATTTATCACTTTATAATTCTCTGTCCAAATGAAAACCAAACTTGTATAAAATGAAACCAAACTTGTATAAATGAAACCAAACTTGTCTGACTTCCACGTTAATGTCTTATTACTTTAGATAGCCACCTAAGCCAATATGACTAAGAGTCATATGTCTTAGTTGTGGCTTGCTGCCACGTGGGGGTGAGGGTTAACTTTATCTTATAATCAATTAATTAATTAGGTAATATTCCGGTACTCGATAATTAATCAATTACCCACATAATTAAAAAAATTCTCAAATTACTTAAAATTCTACTTATCTTAATACACTTTATACATCGTATTATCACGATCATAGGGTACCCTGTATGGTACTAGTCCATAAATATCGGGTATTATAGCTCGGACCGTATTTTATCCCAAAATAACAAACTTCGGCGATACCCAATTTCTTCGATTCGTTAACCCTCTGACCTTTATAACACTTACTTATCACTTGTTACAAATAGCATAAATGCTTATGATCTCAAAATAATCTCATTCCCGAGTCTACATCGATTAACTTATGACAAAACTTTAACGTACGAAACGCGGGAATGTAACATCCCCCCCCCCCTAGAAACATTCGTCTTCAAATATTTAAACTTGCAAGATCTACATACATACTCATCAATTATAAATGTATATCTTCCCGGGCTATACTCCAATGAAACAAATATCAGGCTCTCATGGGGTCAGGACCTCGTCCCTCCCTAAAACTACTTCCTAATCTATTCGTTACCTACAATTCTGTTAATCTATCTTCTAGATGCTGACACCTACTAGTCGTAATCTTAATAACTGGGTTCATACTTTGCTTTCAAGCTAGCCTTGGTTTCCCTTAACCCTTCAGACGTAATGCCAACTCAATCTTATATTAATCATATTAACTGGACAATTTACGTTAATTGGATCGAACATTACCCATAGTCACAGTACCTGACACATCATCCGGTATAGCCTCTGGGTCCTGATGACCTGCCAAAGCATATATGCGATTCTGACTACTGCCGGAGCTAGATGCTCCACCCTTGCCTCTACCTCTACCAGCTGATGCCTGAGGGCCTCGCTCTTGAGGGCGTACTGAAGAGGAGGAGACTGTTATAGATCTGGTGGGCTGAACCATCCCGCTTCTATCATTTATAGGAAAATCCCTCATGTAATGACTAGGGTCTCCACGGGTATAGCATACATTAGACCCCTGACGACATTGTCCAGAATGAACTCTACTGCATTGACTGCACCGCGGAGGGGGCACACTCATTTGCGCTGAATCCCTCCAATTCTGAAAACCCGAAATTCTCGAGCCCTGACCTGACTCAGAATAGACAGATCCCTCATAATACGGCTTCTGCAACTGTCGGACACTTTCAACATGGTATGGTGATATAGGATCGCCCGAAAAATCCTCAGGTCGCCTAGCAGACCTAGCCTTCTTATGCTGACCCTCATCACAATTCTCGTATTGTTGTCGTTTCCAATCTTCCAAACTTTGAGCATAAGCCTGGATGCGGGAAATATCGATACCATCGAGCAGAGCGGCCGTGAAGCAATCATAAATCAGGTGCGGCTCAATTCCTACCACAAGTAGATGCACTCGGTCACTCATTTCAGCCACAATCGAGGGGGCATACCACGCCAAGAAATCAAACTGTAGGCTATACTCTCGCGCACTCATATTCCCTTGTTTAAGAGCCAAGATCCTGTCTACCCTTGCCTGAAAAATCTCTACCGGCAAGTAATGATGCAAGAAAGCCCCTAAGAACTCTTCCTATACCGCTGGAGATGCATTTATCCCTCTAGACAATTCCTAAGTTTCATACCACTGAACCGTAACATCCTGCAATCGGTAAGAAGCCAACTCTACTGACTCGGTGTCTGATGCATGCATCACCCTCAAAGTCCACTCCATCCTATCAATAAAGTTTTACGAGTCCTCATCCTTGTTGGATCCGATAAACACTGGAGGGTCCAGGTTGATGAAGTCTCGAACTCTCGCACTAATAACCCTGTTAACGTGACCAACACCTGTACCTACCTGGCGCTGAGCCTGAGCGGCTACCAATCTAGTAAACAACCGTACAACACTCCGCATATCCATATCCTCATCCTAAAAATTAGGTGGAGGTACTGGGTTCCTCCTAATCTCCTCGGGTGCTGGCGAAATTGGAGAACTGTGCGAGGGGATCGTATTTCCCCTCGGGGCCTCACTCTGGCCCTCACTATACATTGGTACTCTACTCATGCCCTCATCTGCCACTACTTTACCCTTCTGACTAGCATAGCTTTCCTGGTCATAGGCATTGCTGCATATATAAAACAAGTCAAAGGTCAAGGGCATTATTCCCTATGACTCTGCTCTATTGCACGATCTAATATCAAGAAGGAAGGGTAACCGGTCCCTAAATGCCGTGTAGTTTTTTTTTATATAACGTGGTGCACAACACATTTATAAACAAGACTCTACTAGACACGGCTTGCAGATAACCCTAGGACATAACTGCTCTGATACCACTTTGTCACGACCCAAATCAGAGGGCCACGACTGGCACCCGGTGCCTACTCAACCGAACACCACGCACCTTATCGTTGTTTTTTCTATAGGACTCGTCACGGACCATGATAGTCCACATCTATATATGTAATTAACAATATTAGAACTTAACTCACATAACTAATTCATAAAGATTTATATATATACATAGGGGTCGTTGACATATCATACCTAAAGCTATACACATGACACTGTCTGCAAACACCTTATAAGAAAACATGACCATAACATATAAGTTAGGACAGGGTCCTGACATCCTCATAAAATAAAGTAGCATATATAGAACGTGACTCGGCAATACTCTAGGAAGATGTGGAACTCACCAACCAAAAGCTAATATCTGGAGGCAGCCTACAGTGGATGGTCCTCACCTTGCCTATCTACACCTGTGTGGCATGAAACACAACACCCTATAAAAAGGGACGTCAGTACGAAGAATGTACCGAGTATGTAAGGTAGCAATGAAACATAATAATAATAAGATACTATCTCGGAGAGAGATAAGAGTCAACTCATAACTTCTGACATGCCGTTGAGGGCCGTAACATATAGAATAAAACCCATCTCTTATATATAAATAAAACAACAATATAATAGTTCTAGTTACCTCATTTTCTTGACGTTAACTGCCCAACTGATCACTGGTAACTGCCCGAATGGCCGTAACGCGGTGGTAAATGCATAACTATCCGACCGACCGTAGATCGGTGGTAAATGCATAACTGCCCAACCAGTGGTAAATAATAATACATAATTGCCCAACCGGTGGTAACTGCCCGACCGGCCGTAGCTCGGTAGTAGATGCATAACTGCCCAATCGGTCGTAGCTCGGTGGTAAATGCATAATACATATAATACCATTATAATATTGACGTTTTTATTAAACACCTCAATAGGGAACTAGGTACATACTTAGACATGCTTGAATATAATTTTATAGGAATGAATAACATAGACATCCTTAACTGCTAAGTGTAGAACCACTTATGGAATAGCATTACGTTTACGTATCGTTACTTGGATCATGCCAAAAGAAATAGGATTAGCCTTAACATACCTGGAGTAGGGAAAAATCCGTATGATATTCTTGGAAAAGGTTACACCGTACTCCTTTGGAACAACAAAAATGTACGTTACTAAGGTGCTAATGATCTCGCTGGAATTAATTTGGTCGCAAGATATTTTTGTTGGAAGCTTGTTGAACTGAGTTTTAGCGACTGTGTTTTTTTAAATGCTTTGAATTTAGGAAGAAAGATATATGATTTCTCACATTATCATTCTCTGTCCAAATGAAAACCAAACTTGTATAAAATGAAACCAAACTTGTATAAATGAAACCAAACTTGTATGAATTCTACATTAATATCTTATTACTATAGATAGCCACCTAAGCCAATATGACTAAGAGTCATATGTCTTAGTTGTGGCTTGCTGCCACGTGGGGTGGGGGTTTACCTTTATCTTATAACCAATTAATTAATTAGGTAATATCCTGCTACCCAATAATTAATTAATTATCCACATAATTAAGAATTATCTCAAATTAATTAAAATTCTACTTATCTTAATACTTTTTATACATGGTATTATCACAGTCATAGGGTACCTTGTACGGTAATAGTCTATAAATATAGGGTATTATAGCTTGGACCATATTTTATCCCAAAATAACAAACTTCGGTGATACTCAATTTCTTCGATTCGTTAACCCTCTGACCTTTATAACACTTACTTATCGCTTGTTACAAATAGCATAAATGCTTGTGATCTCTAAATAATCTCATTCCAGAGTCTACGTCGATTAACTTATGACGAAACTTTAACGTACGAAATGCAGGATGTAACAGTAAGTGGCTTTCCTAACCTTGTGTGGAGGAACTCCCCTTAGGATTTAGTACTGTTTGATATGTGAGCGCCGTGTACGTGAGGTGACGAGTACGTACACGGGTTATTTATTGTAAAACTCCGTTTTTCACTAAGTCATAACTTGTTTTCTCCTTATTTGAAACACACTAGCATATGTAACTATCCTGGTTAGACTAGAATAGCATGCCTACTTGTTTAACTGCCTATTTGAACTTTGTGCAGCATGTTTAGTGAAATTTCCTACTTTTTTTTACTTGGACTTAGTCTAAACTGTAGGATTTCTTGCTGTAATTGTTATTTCGGTTGATTGCACTGCATATTTACTTTGGGACTACGGAACGGTATTTCGGGAGATCCCCCTGTACTGCATATTTACTTTGGGACTACAGAACGGTATTTCGGGAGATTCCCCTGTTTCGCATATTTATTTTGGGACTACGAAATATTATTCCGGGAGATCCCCCTGCATATTTATGTTTGGGACTACAATACGGTATCTCGGGAGATCCTCTGTTGTTATCACTATGCTATAAGATGTTGGCTTTCATTGATTCTATTCCTGTTAGATTTCCATATTTATTTTACTTTGATATTTCATCATGTCTTATTTCATTATATTTATACCAGTAGGGACCTGACCTGATCTCGTCACTATTCGACCAAGGTTAGGCTTGACACTTACTGGGTACCATTGTGGTGTACTCATGCCCTTTCCTGCAAATATTTTTCCGGTGCAGATCCAGGTTCATCTTATGAGCCTCATCACTAGTTGCAGTCACTGCTGCTTATTGGAGACTTCAAGGTACATCTGCTCGCGCCCGCAGATCCTCAGAGTCCCCCTTTATCCCCCTATGTTCATTTTTTCCTTCTTTCTGTAGAAATAATGTATAGAATGATTAAGACTTCTTAGTAGCTTGTGTCTTATGGTATTCCGGATTTTGGGAATTGTTTTGTACATTTTTTGAGGTGGTAATTGTATATGTCGAGTGGCATTCAGTTGCTTATTAGATATTTGTTACTGTTAGTAGTTAATATTCGTGTTTTTATTTCATTTCCGCAAAGTGTTAGGATTACCTAGTTGTAGAGACTATGTGCCGTCACGACAATTCACGAAGGGAGAAATTAGGTCGTGACATTGTTCATGTGTCTCTGAAAATACGTAAGTTGATAAAGTTTATTTCATGATATTAATCAGAGGCATAATAGTCTTATGACGTTCCGAGAGATTTTATTGACGTACTTCTTATGCATTGCATTCATTTATACATGTACATTGACCCATAACCAGCTGGTATACGTTGATGATTTGCCCAAAGTGGCCGAGATGATATGATGGGATGCCCTCAGAGGCTTGAGGATGTTATGAATGCATATACCTATGCATGGTATGACATTTATACGCATATGCATGACATTATTAATATTAAATGATTCACAGAGCTATTCATACTTATATGCCGAGTCTTTTACTCCATGTTTCTCTTATGTCTTTTATTTACTGAATTTCATTCCTTACATACTCGGTACATTATTTGTACTGACGTCCCTTTTACCTGGGGAAGCTGCATTTCATGCCTGCAGGTCCCGATAGACAGGTTGAGGGTCCTCCAAGTAGGCTATCAGCTCACCAGAAGGTGTTGGTGCGCTGCATTTACTTCGGAGTTGCTAATTTGGTCAGTATGATTTGGACATGTAATGATTAGTATGGTGGGGCCCTGTCCTGACCTTTGTGGTGTTTATCTACTCTTAGAGGCTTGTAGTCATATGTCATGTACATGAAAGATTGTATGGCCTAGTCGGCCTATGTTCAGTGTACGAGTGATCATTTTGGTCTTATAGGCTCGTATGTCATATATATAAGTTTGTATTACATGTTGGGTCGTCAAATGTTGAGTGGTTCCTCATGTTTTATTCTACTTATCTCACGACAGCCTCTCCGGCTCATTTATCTGTAATATAATAGTATGATACGAAAGATACGTTACGTTGATATTCGGTTGAGTAAGGTATCAGGTGCCCATTGCGGCCCATAGGTTTGGGTCGTGACAATATATGCCACATCACGAGCCTTCATGTCCGCATTACTCTTTTGCCTAGACTGCGTTGTACGAGGCCGCTCTTGAATCAACTTTACCTTTTCCAGAGCATCACAGACCAAATCGGTGCCAAACAACCTAGCTTCCCCAGGATCAAACCAACCAACCGAAAAATGACATCGCCTCCCATTAAGGCCTCTTACGAGCCATCTAGACACTTGACGGATAGTCGTTGTGGTAGGCAAACTCTGATAATCGTAGAATTGATCCCATGACCCCTTGAAATACAATAACACAGGCTCGTAACATGTCCTCCAATATTTGAATATTATGCTCGGACTGTCCGTCCGTTTGGGAATGAAATGCCATACTCAGCTTGACCTATGTGCCCAACTCACGCTGCACTTCTCTCCGAAAATGCAATGTAAATTGCATGTCTTAATCTGAGATAATAGACACAAGCACACCATGCCAGCAAACAATCTCACAGAGATAAATTTGAGCCAGCTACTCTAAACAATAGGTAGTCGTGTTTGGAATGAAGTGTGAAGATTTAGGAAGTCTGTCCACAATGACCCACACTACATCGAATCTCCTCATGGTCCATGGAAGTCAAACTATGAAATCCATAGTGATATTCTCCCACTTCCAAGCCTCTTAAGCAAATCACCTGGTCTCTGATGCTCGTACTTCACCTGCTGACAGTTCAAACACCGAGCAACATACTCAATAATATCCTTTTTCATCCTCCGCCACCAATAGTATTGCCTCAATCATGGTATATCTGTACGGCACACAGATGAATGGTATATCGCGAACTATGGGCCTCCTCAAGTATCAGCTCCCGCAACTCATCAACATTGGGCATGCAAATACGACCCTACATCCTCTACACCTCATCATCACCAATAGTAACCTCCTTGGCATCACCATGCTGCACCATGTCCTTAAGGAAAAACAAGTGGGGATCATCATAATGACGCGCCTTGATGTGCTCAAACAAAGACGACCACGACAGAACACATGCGAGGACCTTTCTAGGCTCCGAAATATCCAACCTCATGAACCGATTGGCCAAAGCCTGAACATCCAATGCTAACGATCTTGGAGAATTTAGGCTCCGAAATATCCAACCTCATGAACCAAGGAATGTCATCGAATATAACCAAAACTCTCACTTGGAGAATTTATGTCACGCCCAAATCTTGGAGAGCGTGATCGGCACTCAACCGAGGTGTCCCAGTCAAGGAAGACTACTTGATGCCTTCTAGCCGACCGTACCCATGAAAGAAGTGAAGATGTATTCCATTAACTAGACGATGAGGAAATCACATGAATAACACAAACTTCATTACCATTAGTTACTTCATTTACAATTTCCAAACATATATAACATTACACATTAATAATTCAGAAGTGGAAACATGTGATACAAATACAACACCTTTAGTTTGACTTTCCCAACACCAATATACAACCCACACTATGTCTACGGAGCCTCTAATGGATACAAAAGAGTAGTATGATGATGCCGGCAACATGGCTCCGACTATACCTCAAAAACACTGTACATAAGGAACAAAAGATACAAGACCCCGATATGAAGTAGGGCTCACCAAGTCAGCTGAGAAGAGGGTGTACTGCTATTACTGATCAATGCCGCCTGCTATGGAACCACCTGCATCCATTAAAGATGCAGCGCCCCTTGCTAAAAGGATGTTAGTACATATGGAATAGTACTAGTAGGTACGACTAAACACCCTCTAAATAGACTGAGTAATAGTAGAATGAGAAAGAAACATAAAATCAATGAGAGCCTCAAACAACATTATAGTGTTAAGTTAAGAGAAAGATAAATTTCAAGTAAATTCCAATATTTCTAAGTTGGGAGATATTTAGTACCGATATACCATCGTATTATTAGAACGGAGTCCAATCGCAGCCCGATCGACTAAGCTATCTCACCCCGATACATCCCATCACAACACCACCATGTGCGCGGTATGGCGTCCGATCTCAGCCCGGTCGGGTAAGCTGCCTCACCATAATGTCATGTGGATAGACATCATGCTAGCAATCATCTCATCCTAATTAAGGGGACAATCCCAACACATAAATCTCATCGCATTTAAGGGGAATAATCTCAACACATCAATACGGGGATTTATCCCCCAATCACTCCTACAAAGACACGTGTAGTTTCGGGGTTAGGTTACTTCAACCTACCCTTTTTTGGTGACTAAATGATACTCCCAAAAACATTTATTATAAAAATAAGTTACAATTCATTTCATATTCTTACACATATCTTCTCATTTAAGTGGCACTAGTGAGAAAAACAAATTGGCACTAGTGGCCACAAGTGTAATTTCGTTCTTGGCACATCGACCATATTTCATATTTCATACACACTCTTTTCACTTTTAGACTTCATCATGGATTATCAACAACAAGGCGTCAAGACTTTAAGTACACATATGAGCAAAAAGAGACTTAAGCACATTGAGTTTGCTTTCACAATTTGGCATATTAACTTTTATTTTAAACAAGAATTAAAGTCATAACATTTTAATACACAACCCATACTTGAACACATTCCCGAAGGAGAGCATAATGTGATAGGACCAATTGAAAAACATTTTGAGCACATAATTTCAGACACAATGCTTATTTGGAATAATCAAATTTATTTGGAATAACTCGGGATGTGAGGAATAAGAATCATGGGCCAATTATACTTGAGACTTACGAGAACATCATGGTATTCGATTCTAAAAGAGAAGTTTATCCAACATACCTTGCTTGAGCTTTACTTTAATTACTACGATGTTCCAGAAATCCCAGCATCTTCGATATTTTTAGAGACATAACAAGAATTGGACCATAATTAGGAAGTGATTCATGGGTTCAGTTCATATAAGCATTTCATCAAACACTAGGTGTGCAAATTCGACTATAGGGTCCTATGGTGATGTTGCTTTACCCCACAAGTAATCCCCACTTCAATAGGTCACTCATATATGTTCCACAACCTCCCTACCACTTTTATTGGCCCATGCATGCATCATTAACCAACTTTTATTCTCAAGAACCATTTCCTCTTATATCAGTCCAAATTATCAATGAAAACCAACTTGCTTCGGATCTAAATGTGTCAAGTCTAAATGTTTGTCAAATATCTACTATTTAGGCCTACCTCCAGCAATGAGAGGACCCCATGAATTCTAGGAAACGTGCTAGCCTTAATGTGTTAATTAAATGCTCTATGTGATTTCCTTCTTGTATATATGAAGAAACAGACTCCTGTTTCTTTTTCTATTTCTTTCTTCTTATTTTTTCTTTTGCTTCAATATTACCCCCAAAAGAAAAAAAAAGTTCGTTTGTGTCGACCAAAACTTGCAGAACCACCGTACAATTTAAGATCAAAGGGAAAGATGTCAGCTACCGAAAACCCGACTGAACATGCTCTGGTCATAGCCGACAACCCTGGGCGATCAAGGGAGAAGGACGAAAGCAGGAATAATGAACAAGTGGCCTTGATTGCCCAAGAAATGGAGTCTCTAAGGTAGTAGGTACATCATATCAACCACCTCGTTTTCCTTTCTTTGGATTCAATTCCTAACCACTTTCCTTCCACATCGCGCCAAAATAACAACACCCCAACTTTAGTTCCTACCACTCAAGTCATACCTCCATTAACTCCCGTGAACCCACCAAATTCCCCTATCTACACTCCCTATGAACTACAGTACGTTCAAGCACCATAAAACCTACCTGTCACTTTTACCATTCACCAGCACATACCTGTGACACATACCGCCGCCCATGGGCGATATGTTCCCCCTGTATATGCCATTTCTGAACCTACCTTTACAATGCCTGTCACGGTTAGGGAGCCTTATGATATTGACCAAAACGCCGAGATGGAAAGGGAGGCTAGGCATAAGGAAGAGGAGTCAGTATCTGAGCAGTTGCAAATTTTGAGAAAGCAAATGAAGAACCTCTAAGTTGCATAAGGAAGTGAAAGTTTGGACTACAAGGATCTGTGTATTCATCCAGATGTGGATATGTCAGCTGGGTATAAACCTCGAATGTTTGATATCTTCGATGGGATGGGTGATCCCCACGTGCACTGGAGGGCATATTGTGACAAACTAGACGGAGTGGGGAGGAATGACAAGCTAAGGATGAAGTTATTTATAAGGAGTCTGGCGGGAGAAACACTCACCAGATATATTCGACAAGATCAATGAAATTGTAGAACTTGGCAAGATATGGCAAAGGACTTCATGGATCACTTTTGATTCAACACAGAGATCACTCCCGATCAGTTCGCACTGGTGAACCTGTAGAAAAAACCATCTGAGTCATTTCAAGAATTTGCACATCGGTGGAGATTAGAGGCTGCCATAGTGCAACCTTCCCCGGACGATAGTGAATTAACCAAGTATTTCATCAGAGCCCAGGAAGGGATATACTTTGAAACGATGATTGGAATAATGGGACAGAAATTCCCCGAGCTGGTCTAGATGGGAGATTTCCTAGAAGAGGGCATAAAATCTAGTAAAGTATAATCCATGGAAGCACTGCAGGTGGACATCAAGACCATCCAATCAAGGTCAGTTGGTAGCAGAAAGAAGAGGAAAGATGAGGTCTCAACAGTCATACCTTACTGTCAACTCAACCCACATCGCAAAAACACTTCATATTCCCCAAACAATCATTCACCACCACCCACTTACGCTCCATTCTATAACACCTAGCCATATTATCATCCTCAACCAGAATACAACCCTCATGTCAAAACCACTACTCACCAAAACTGACCCACTTATGCACCATGCCCTCATCCCAACTTTGAACATAGGGGTCCTAGAAATTATACCCCAATTGCTGAGCCTCTGGCCCAATTGTTCGAGAGATTGAGAAGAGCAGGATTGATACATCCAGTTGAAGGAAGGGTTCCTGAGTATCCCTCCAAGTATTTTGATCCAACTATAAGGTGCGTGTATCATTCCAATGTACCTAGTCACAATACTGCATATTGTTTTAAGCTAAAAATGAGATTGAAACACTAATCAAGAGTGGATCCATTCAGTGCACTGTAGCGCCGCCTAATGTGAATCGCAATCTGCTGCCAAATCACCGAAACTAGGGAGTTAACATGATCATATTGGACGAAAAATATGACGTAAAGGGAATGATTGTCACTATAGGAAATATAGAAGCCTCCAGGATCCCTCCTCAAAAGGCTCCAATGGTTACAGTATAAGTGAAACCTACAGTGACTGTTCAAACTAATCAATGACAACCTGTCATTGCTATAGAAGACAAAGAAAGTCGGGAATACAAAATCGTCCCATAGACGTACTAGCAAAAGGGGAAGGCAAACATGATAGACTCTGCAGTAGCCCATGGTATGACTAGGTCTGGGAGATGATACGCTCCTGAAGATGACAATTGAGGGAAGTTGGGAAGAGAACAAATTCAAAGAATGAACATAACAAACCTAGAAGCCACGGAGTTTTGAAAGAGAATGTCGACCAAAGAGTATTTCGTGGGCGAGCTGTTAAAGAAAACTCCAGTACAGATATCAATCATGGATTTGTTAATGAGCTCCGAAAATCATAAGGACGCCCTGTTGAAAGTACTAAGTGGGGTAAATGTACCAAGCAACACCACCAGTGAGCCGCTGTCTGCGATAATTGGGAAAATGGTCAAAGCACATATGATCACTTTCAGAAGAGACGAACTTCCCGTCGAAGGCGCAAGTCACAACAAACCTCTTCATATCACTGTCAAATGTGGGGACAAAGTGGTGTCCTGAGTGTTGGTCAGTGGAGGGTCAGGAGTCAACATTTGTCCGCTCTCCACCCTACGGGAGTTTGGAATTCATTTGACGGAAGTCAAGGAAAGCCACGTGAGGGTAAGGGCCTTTGACGGTTCGCAAAAGGGTGTTATTGGAGAAATTTATTTAGCCTTGCAGATCAGGCCGGTCAAATTTCCCATATTGTTTCAAGTAATGGACATCTCTTATTCCTACAACTTGCCACTGGGAAGGCCCTTGATACACATGGCAGGGGACATCCCATCCACTTTACACCAATGCATGAAACGTGAGTGGGGATGTTAGGAGATCATTGTCCATGGCTAGTAGGGTCACCACACTTATTTGAAGCATGATATTCCATTGACTGAAGGGCTAGATGGAGTTGCTTTCCATGCAGTGGAAATCAAACAGACTACCGAAATGGAAGAGACTAAATAAAACTTGGGAATGCATTCGCCATATAGGTCGAAGATGGTTATGAGGGAGATGATGAAATATGGATACAGGCTAGGAACAGGGCTAGGAGCCAGGTCGGACGGGATCACAGAGCCAATTGAACCTAACGGGAAGAAAGGAAGGGTCGGCATAGGATATAAGCCTTCGGAGGAGAAAGCTCATACTTGTAGCTCCAGGAAAAATGTTTTTTTGCCAGAGCATGTTTCAAGTCTGGGTTAGGGTTCAGTACCAGGGAAAGATCTGCGGAATTGGACCGCCAGTCCATCTTTGGTTCGCCAGGAGTCTTGGTAGTATGGAACTATAAAATGTTTCTTTTGAAAAGTGCACGGTCAATTGAGGCATGCACTGTGTCTGTACCTTTTTGTCAATTGCCTCTTTTGAATGCTTAAGACGGTCCATTTAGGATGAAATAAAATGAATCATTTTCTCAAATATTGCAACATTTTTTACTGCTTCATTTACACTTACCTTTTCTTTTCAGTAATAAAAATGCTAAAAACCCGTATTCTGCAATTGTGACATGTAACGAAACCATCGAGCGCAATGACCCAGATTGCGAGGAGTATGATGCTAGAAAATCTCCCGCATGAGATCAAATAGCTGGAGAGTCAAAAAAAGCACAACCTCAAAGAAACGAAAGTGGTCATTCTTGGATGTGAAGAATACATGAAAGAAACCGGAATCAGCATTCATCTAGAAGCCGAGCAGAAGGAAAAACTGGTTGAGCTTCTCCGACAGTACATCGATGTGTTCACATGGTCATATGATGATATGCCGGGATTAAGCACTGACATTGTCTCGCATCGACTACCCACCGATCCTACCAGACCATCGGTCAAGCAAAAACCCAGGAAATTCAAACCTGATTTAAGTCTGAGGATAAACGAAGAAGTGACCAAGAAGATAAAGGCGAATGTGGTAAAGGTCACCAATTACCCCAGCTGGTTGGCAAATATCGTCCCAGTACCCAAGAAAGATGGAAAGATCAGAATATGTATGGATTACCGAGATCTCAACAAAGCTAGTCCAAAGGACGATTTCCCTCTGCCAAATATCCACATCCTCATCGATAACTGTGCGAAGCATGAACTGCAGTCGTTTGTGGATCACCAAATCTTAATGCACGAGGCAGATGCAGAGAAGACAGCCTTTACCACACCTTGGGGAGTTTACTGTTATAGAGTCATGTCGTTCGGTCTCAAGAACGCCAGCGCCACCTACAGAAGGGCCATGATGACCTTTTTCACGACATGATTCATAAGGAGATTGAAGTGTATGTGGGTAACGTCATCATAAAGTCTCGAAATAGTTTAGAGCAATTGGATGACAACAACAACAACCTAGTATAATCCCACTAGTGGGGTTTGGGGAGGGTAGTGTGTACGCAGACCTTACCCCTACCCTGGGGTAGAGAGGTTTTTTCCGATAGACCCTCGACTCCCTCCCTCCAAGAACTCCTCCACATTTCTCTTGGGGTGACTCGAACTCACAACCTCTTGGTTGGAAGTGGAGGGTGCTTACCACTAGAGTAACCCACTATTGTCTGTGAAGGTACAATTTGAAATTGAACCTGGAAAAGTGCGCATTCGGAGTCTCCACTGGAAAACTGTTGGGCTTCATTATAAGCGGGAAGGGGATAAAACGGGACCCATCAAAAATCAAGGCCATTCAGGAATTACCACCACCAAAGAGCAAGAAAGATTTAATGAGTTTTCTGGGTAGATTAAATTCCATTAGTCGCTTCATAGCCCAGTCCACGGTAATCTGTGAACCCATTTTCAAGTTGCTAAAAAATGATGCTACCAAAACATGGATAGAAGAGCGCTAAAAAACATTCGACAGAATCAAAGCATATCTGTCAAATCTACCAGTGTTGGTTTTCCTCAAACACGGGAAGCCATTGTTACTATATTTGTTAGTCTTGGATAACACCTTCGGCTGTGTGTTGGGGCAACATGCCGAAACTGGGAGAAAGTAGCAGGCCATCTACTACTTAAGTAAGAAGCTCACGCCATGCATGGCCAAGTATACTTTGATAGAATGCACTTGTTGCGCTCTGACTTGCATTGCCCAAACACTAAGGCATTATATGTCAACATACACTACGCATCTGATATCACGGCTCGACCCGCTCAAGTACATCTTGCAGAAGAAGATGCCTACCAGAAAGCTAGCTAAATAACAAATTCTCCTCAACGAATTTGACATTGTGTACATAACTCATAAGGCTATCAAAGGGCAAGATTTAGCCAACCACCAATCAGAAACTCCGGTGGATGGGGATTACGAGCCACTTACTACATATTTTTCTGATGAAGAAGTGTTATTGGCTGGAGAAGATATTGCAGAATCGTACCCTGAATGGAGAATGTGTTTCGATGGAGCGATGTAAGGCCCCGTTAAAATTTTCTAATGATTTAAGATTTTAAGGTGCGCCAACAGTATTTGGGAATAACGTGTTCGAGTATTAAAGGAAACCCATGAGATAGAACCACATCATTATGAAATGCTAATATATGTTTAGGGTGTGTTGAAACATGCTAAGGAGTTTTGTGAATGGAAAGAACTTGTGTGGAACAAGTTGGATGCATTAAGTGGAAAGGATGCCCTAATTAGCACAACATCCTAATTCAAACGCATAATTATACCAAACTATAGAGTCTTAGGAGCTGATCTACCTATCACATTAAAGTCCTTTGAGTCTATTTTCCAACGGATCAAACCGTTTGTTATTTGGATATGTATACAGAAAGTTATGGCCCTTTTACTGGACCTGTGTCATATGCGCGCCTAGATGTGCGGCCGCGCATGTTTGAGAGTTTCAGCCTCAAGTGCGCGGCTAGATGCACGGCCACTTGCCCAGGTGCGCGGCCGCGCACGTAAGAGACCATTAAATAACCCCATGTCCGGGTAGAGAGGTCTAAAGAAGAAACGTTCGCGTGTGGAGAACTTTTAGTAACATGTCATAATCTGGAATGACGGCATTCGCTTTAAAAACAAAGTATTGTCAAAATGTTTTCTAAAAATACAGGAATTTATTCCACCTACCGAACATCGCGGCGCAACCATATCAAAGGCCAGGGCAAACCAACATTGTGGTCGACACAAACCAACTTCCCTGCCCCCACTAAGAATTTTTATTTGAGTACAGGGTCAATAGGGAGAAAGGAAGCATTAAGACCAAACTGGGGAAAATGACGGATCTGCCACTTGCCTAAGATTATCTCTCTTTCTCCTTTAATTGAATATTTCTGGTACACCTAAGGCTAATCTTTGAATCCTTTGCAGGTACCTCGGAGTCAGACCACTGATACGGGAGCCCTGTGTATAGCAAACCGCATGCTCAACTAATCGGAGTGCCTTGTACAAAAAAGTCATCAACTTCGCCAATTGAAGTCCTGTATATAGCAAATCGTCAGCTTAATCAATCAGAGCGCCCTGTAAAAATCGAACGTCGGCTTCTACAATCGGAGCCCTGTATATAGCAAAGTGTACACTTCGCCAACAAAATAATTCGCATTGCCGCTCCGTCGCAATGGATGCCAGAATAGACAGTCTTAAATCTCGTCACCGACGTTCTACTAATCGATGGCCGCAACTTAGCTTCACAGTCAAGAGAATCTCTTGGGCATGCTTTCCTTTCCCTTTGCCATTACTTTGAATGTTTTGACGTTTTGCTCATGCAGCTTCAGGCATGATTACGGTCCTAGTCAATCACTCCCAAGCGGAGATTACTTTACATTTTAGTGCAAAGATCTCCCAACAAGTGTAGATGCACTCTACAAATCAAGCTCTCCCAACAAGCGGAGACATTTCTCAGTACAAAGCTCTCCCAACAAGCACAGACGCACTCTAAAAATCAAGATCACCCAAAAAGCGAGACATTTCTCAGTGCAAAGCTCTTCCAACAAGCGGAGACGCACTCTAAAAATCAAGCTCTCCCAATAAGCGGAGACAATTTTCAAATACTCATATAGCTGCGGAACTGTGCACAACCCGACTAATAGATCAAGTAAATATCAAGTATCCCATCATCCCGATCCCATATAATGGCACGCCGGTAGCCTGGCATCATCATTCCTGCATCATCTACATTGCATCTTAATATATTCTGCATTGCAATATATCGGTATGCATATATTTCATTTGTTTTGCAGGAACAAACATCGCAACGTGGAACTCTTTTCTAAGCAGCAGATCAAACTACAATGCTATGAGGGACAACAAACTCATTAGCGGGCCGAGGATCAAAATTCAAGCGTGAAACGACCAATGAAACTCAAAATTTTCAAATCCTTCAAATGAAGCCGCAAAATTCAAGCTATTATGAGTACTCAATCCTCTGTCTCGCCATATCATCATAATAGGATACTGGGGCAATTCTTGTGAGTATCGTTTCATCAAAAATCTTCATTCCAAAACTACATGAGGCATGATCCTCATTAAGCCCAAGGTATGTAAGCAATTCAAAGCCATAATTCGGCCACAATCTCTCCAAAATTCTTCCCAAAATCGTCCCAGAATCTTCCTTAACTCCCAATCCTGCAGCTCATAATCTTCATGTCACTCCTGCAATACATGCTTAAAGTCGGGACAAAATTGGCTTTGGTTCAAATTCTTTGCCCGAAAACTCGTTCATCGTCTTCGGTCAAAAAGGGGCAACTGTTGACGGCCAATTTTGACCCTCCCTTTTAATATTAATTTATTTATACTTAATAATTTACAATAAATATTTTAAAATTAATTACTACACCCATTTCTACAAATTACTTAATTATTATTTTCGAAATTAATCACCTAGCATTAGTATTATGTAATTATAAATATACTTACTATTTTAAGGTTATTAAAACAACTTTTATATACATCACATAGGCCTAATAATTAATTTGACAAATTACTCTTTAATTAATTAAACTACTATGTTAATAATTTGGCATTAATTCTATAATTCAAAAAATGAAGTGTTTATAAATAATTAACTACCATAGTTAGTAATGTATATAATAATTATAATTTTACTATATTTTATTAAAACTTATTAAGCTTATTTAATTTAATTATAAAAGGGATCAAAAGAGACTAAAGGCTATAATTGTAATTCTCTATTAAACACAAATTGGCTATTCCTTAAATCAAAACTAGCGCAATACCCAAGCCCAACCCAGAATTAACCCAGTCCAAACAACCCCTCTCATTTTGTCGCGCCCCAAACTCGGGGAGCGCGACCGGCGAGCAAGCCTCTTAGATTTCCTTCTACCCAAACTCATCCATGAATAAAGAGGAGATGTACTCCATTAATCAATCACTGAAAAGATTTTATTAACAACTTCCTTTACATTCCCATTAGCAGCTTCATTCAAAATTTCCAAAACATTACACATTTATAGAATTAATGAAAAACATGATTTCCATACACCAACATTTCTAGTTCAATTCCCAAGTTCAACCACAACCCACAACCTGTCTACGGAGCCTCTAATACAATAGAAGAGTAATATGAAAATACCGGCAACAAGTCCCCGGCTATACCTCAAATCACAGTACATGAGAAACAAAAGATATATGACCCCGAAATGAAGTGGGGCTCACCAAATAAGCTAAAAAGAGTGTACTGCTATCACTGATCAATGTCGCCTACTGTAGAACCACCTGCATCCATTAAAGATGCAGCGCCCCCGACAAAAGGGTCGTTAGTACTGTCGAATAGCACTAGTATGTATAGCTAAAAATCCTCTTTCAAAATAGAATGCCCATATAAGAAAAGGAAACACATAGAAACAGCAAGTCACAATCAACAATATCCAAATGTCCAGTTAAAACATAATAATTTTCAAAATACGAACTTCATATATAATTTTGGTTGGGAGATCATTAGCACCAGTATACCACCGTCTTTGTTAGCACGGAGTTCGATCACGCACGATCGGCTAGGCCATCTCCCCACGAACAATGTGGTTTGACAGGTGATGCGAAAGAAAGTTGTTACCAAGAGTAGTACCATCATGTGCGCAACATGGCGTCTGATCTCCACCCGATCAGCTAGGCTGCCTTCCCACATATGCCTTATGGGTTGACTTTTCTAATCCACAAAGGTTCCAGTTTCATCCCAATTAAGGAGAATAATATCACAATTTCCCAAAGGTTCCAATTTATCCCAAATAAGGGGAATAATCACCATCCACCCCTACACCGGCATGTGTAGTTTCAGGTGTGGGCCTTATGACCCACCCTTCCTCGAATTTGCTAATGATGCTCCCAAAAACATTTTTGATTTGATTTGCAAACAGAAATAACATAAATACAATTGTACTCACCCCAATATATTTCACATTGTATAAATTCTTATTAGTATTTCCAGTCATTCACAAGGACAATATTTCCTTGGTTCATTAGGCCATTCACAAGATTCTGTATTCCTGGTACGATGGCCGTATTTCATATTCCACACTTTCACCTCTTTCAATTTCAAATATCATCATCAAATATCAACATATAGAATATTTCAGAAATCATATACTTCAAATCCATTTGAAATGGGAACTTCAAACACGAATGGTTTCTTCCCAAAGAATGAGGCATACCAACCAACAATATAAACACACATGAAAAATTATAAACAATCAATACACCATTTATTCTTGCAATACTCTTCCCCAAAAATGACAGTGTACAATTTCAACACATGAGTATATAGAACTCGAATTACACTGTATTTATAAAGTAAAGCATTAGTTAAAGCAGCCACTGATGGGCATGAATTAAGTATAAAAGCTCTTAGGCAAATTCTATTTTTCCAAATCACTTTTAAAACGATAGAGTCGAGGCTCATTTCATATTCTTTATCGCATCCTCTAAAATCATATGCACTACTAGCCACAACATAACTTAAATTCTTGGCACGTTGTTGGCCACACTCTATTTCTTCAATCCGCTTATTTCATTTTCAAGAATCTTTAAAGATTATAAACAACAAGACACTTCAATCAAGTCTTTAGGTACACAATTGGTATACTAGTTCTCATTTAAAACATGACTCAAAGTCACAACATTTTAATATGCAAACCATACTTTGAACATCTATCTTTCGACATAATGCTCATTCGGAATAAACAAGTTTATAGGGAATAACCCGGAATATAGAAGTTAGGAATCTTGAGCCAATCATACTTGATCTTACGGAAACATTATGGATATCTATTCTAAGAGAGAAAGTTTAGCCAATATACCTTGCTTTGAGCTTTCCTTAAATTACTACAATGTACCGAAAATTCTAGCAATCCCAATCTATTTTGAGACATAACAAAATTGAACCATTATTAGGAAGATATTCATGATCTCAGCTCATTTGACCATTTTACCAAACACTAGGTGTGTAAATCTAACTACAAGGTTCTTCTACAAGATTTCCTTCACTCCACAACTCAATCTTTACTTATTTGAGCTCAACAATCTTCCCACAAACCTTATTAGTACAAGCATATATAAATAATACTATTATACCCAAGAATCATACTCCAATTCAACCATCTTTTACCCAAATTCGAAATTGAAAACTAGGGTATGGAACCTTACCTCTTAGATGAAGAACTTGTGGGTTTTCCTTGTTACTCTTCCACGATTTGAGCAAGACTTGATGAATAATTAGCCTAGGGTTTCCTCTCTCTCTAAAACACTCTCCCTTCTCTCTAAAACATCAGATTTTGTTGCTCAAAAATGGCCTATAGCGTGTATTTAACGAAGTAGGGTCGGGTTTTAAAAATCCAAAAATGGAGCTCTGAAACAGGTTCTGCAGTCGCATATGCGACCGCATATCGGTCGCATAATTGTTGTCCAAAATGACAAAAAAAAATCTATCTGAGTTTGTGATCACTATACGGTCTGCAAAACTGTTATGTGGTCGCATAATGCACCGCAGAATAGTTATGCAGTCGCATAGTCGACCGCATAATTACTCCCAGACTAACCCTCTCCTGCCTCACTTCTGCGGCCATTACGCGGCCCGCAAAGTGATTATGTGGTCGCATAATGGACCGCATAAATGCGCTTTTCCGGCAAAAAGTTTTCTTTACTTTCCGGTGCATTGTTCAACCTAACTATGTTGTCGAAGAATTTCTAAAATCCTTAAACACATATACCTACTCCGGCACCACGAAACCTTGAATTCATTTGCAAAATTTTATTGGGTTGTACACTTAAATACTTCGAAATTTTCCGGCGCGTTACACATTCCACTATGGCAATCCTTGCCACTCCCTTTAGACCAATCACAGCATGCCATGTCACCTTTCCCATCCCCTCACAAAAGAAATACAATTGATCCGAGCCATCCATCCCACAAATCAACGGCTTTGAATTTGTCTCTACTTTTCCTTTCAATTTTAATAGCCTCACCGAGTTTAATCTTGGTCGTTGAAATCAAGGGATCTAACGACTCTCATAATCTTTCCATCAAATTGCTTAAATCCCAAATTATCAGGACCGTTGATCCAAAAGATCAACGACCCAGATCCCTTCCCCTAAATTTACCCTAAGAGACGACCCTAGCTATTCTCCTAACCCTAATCATTTCCATATTGAACGGCTGCCTCTCTTTTCTCCTTTCGTTCACTTTTCTCTCAACCTCCTATGAACATCAATCAACTGATCTTGGACAAATTCGTGCAAGGTCATGATATTTCTCAGCAAATCATCACTCCTGCCTCCCTATCCATGAATCTCGTTGTATTTCCTTCTTCATTGATCAAATCTAAAACACCAGATATGGCCAGTAAAATCAAAGTGCTCATTTTATCTTCGTTCTTTCAAATCCAAACTTGCAGAATCATCCACTTTGTCCCTAGGTTATGATACCAGTGATTCACTTTCCATTTTCACTGATTAAATTCAAAACCCCTGAAATCTGAAAACCCTAGCTTCGAGATGCAATTTCAAATTTCTTAAATCTTCTCTCGCTCCATCAAATCAGAGCATGCATGGAGATTTTCAAAGGATTAATTATGAGGATTCTTTACTCAAAGGTCAAACGCAGTGACCTCTAGGTTTTAAGTCTTGACTGATGGTCCTCTGCCTTCAACGATCAATCTCCCTTCTCAGGTAAAAATCTTCGTTGTTTTCCCCTCTACTCTTGTCTGATTGCACCCAGATTGCTCACATCATCAGCTCATTGTCATCTTCCACTATCTAATTTGAATTTTGTTGAACCCTAGAGGTATTGAATTCCACTATAAAAGGAGCCTTCAATGCTCTCACTTAACAGACCAGACCTAACACGAACATAAAAGGCAACACTAAGATTTCATAAAAATTTTAGGTTTCCTTACTGATTTGGGGTTTTTCTCTCTTCGTTTATGAGTGCTTTTACTGCTCAAGCTTGAAGATTTGGGTCCTAGGCAATCAGAAAGAATCACTGTTTGGTCTGCTGCCCTAGAGAAGGTCCGTACACCTCCAATTTTCATCTTTATTTGTCTTATGTGAATATCATGAACATGATGTTGTCTTTGGTTTATTGTGTTCATTTATGATGTTTGTCATTAATGGATGTTATTTCTAGTTCATGATAATGTGTTTTTGATTTGTGGTCATTTGTCATACTTTTGAGTATCTCTTATTGATATTGATTACGTTGTTATGTGACCTTAATGATTTTCATTCTGATGTCAAATAGTCTACATGATTAAGTTTCCTTAAGATGCCTTAATGACTTCTCATGTTTGCCTAGACTTCATATTTTCTTTTAATGCGTCTGTTGTGATCACAATCTCTACCACACTATTTTTCCTGCATTTTATTCTTTTGTAGTCGAGATTATTGTTTGATAATTCTAACTAGAACAAACCTCAAAGATCATAGCTTAATCCTTCACCATTTAGTTGAAATATATGAAGTTTAAATGTTTAAATGATTTCCTTGTTTATGTAAGTGTTTGCCAACTCTAAAAGCAACTTGTGAGTCATTGTTATGAGAGTTTATGTCTATATCTAATTGTTAGATGCATCTCTAGGTTTCTCTATATGAAACAGTCTAATTAAGGTGAACCTTTATGAATATCAGTAACCTTTCTGCATCTATCCTGTTATGATCAAGTTCTCTTTTCATAAAAAAATAGGTTATAGCTATGTTTGTCATAGTTGAATGATAATTGTTTTCAAGCTGAGCATAACAACTGCCTCATGTTTAGATGTAAATCTCAATCTTTATAGCTGAGTTAAACCTGTTTGGTATAATACCTTCCTTGTCTTTAATCCCATTTATGACATTGCTAACTTGGTCTCATAATAGGTGAAACTTACCCTGTTTGTGTAAGATCATAACCTCATTTGAAGTATCTATGTGTAGTTCATTAAATATGTTATGAGTACCCCTGTTTGACTTCATGATCTTATGTCCATGTACTTTGTTTTGAAATTGCATTCAGTCCTCTCTTTCCCTGCTAATCTCAACATAATCTAATCTGTAAATCATACGAGAACTTCTTATTGTTACTACTTGTACATAATAGTCTACCCATTTCAACATAAGATTAGTGTTCTTATGAAGATGTGGTTCTATCATCAATTACAAATGAAGTAGGGTTGTCCTGTTAAGCACCTTTAGGAATTCCATGTTTGAATCTGTAAACCTGTAGTCATGCTAAGAGTCCTGATTATGTTCTGGTATCATTAATAACATTTGTAGAAGTTGCTGATTATAACTATTTGTCTGAATCCTTGTTGATGCCTTTAAAAGCTACAAGTAGTGTTGTTAATCTATGCACGTGCTAGTGGCAAGCCCTGAGCTAACCAATTTGTGGTTAGTCTACTAGGACTAAGGTATATGTATTTCTGGGTTGCTGCATATCTGAATTGTGTTCTCTTTATCTATCCTTAAAATATGATTTCAAGTGTTTGGGCTCTTTAACAGTAACATTATAGTGTTCTTACCTCTATGTGTGTTTGGAATTTGACCTTCAGACTTGTTTAGCACGTGTTTTATTGGTTTATGTTGGAAATGTAGTTATAGAATGAAACTGTTTCTGTGTCCTCATGTTATTATTTCAAGAGAAAAGTATACTTCCGTGGTAGGTTGTATTATGGTAGTTGGTTTACATTGAAAGGGCCTCATTGGCACTTAAACCTATGGGAAAAAATGATTCATTAGTGGTTAAGGATAATTGGGAGTAGAGTTTAACTCTAGGTTGGGATGCTCTTCCTGGCACAAGCATTGCCCTGGGCCTTGAGACCCTTGGGAACTTTCAAGTGTCAGGGGATTCAAAGGGGTCTTCGACCTTGAGTGGGACTCTCTCCTTAGTCCTTAATCCATTGACACTTGTTGTTCTCTTTGGATTTAGTGTTTAATGACAACGAAAGGTTTTCAATATAAATTATTTGCCATATAAAAACCACATTAGTATAAGTTCTCATGGTATTCGAGTATTGCTAGTTTGTTATATTTTTCTCCAATCATTTGCTTATATGTTTCATGCATTGTTGAACATACAAAATATGTAACTAATGACCTTCTCTGTGTTTTTTCGAACATGTACATATGTTTGGGCCTGGTGAGTTCTTGAGGAATTAAGGCCCAAGTCCAACATTGATGTGTTTCTAGGAATTCGAAGTTAGTTCTCGCCGTCCCTATTACTGCTGGGCCTGCTTCTTTGAGGCCAAAATACCAGAGTCCATTCCTCTCCCTCTAAACTTCTCTATTATTTATTGCTTCGATACCTTAGTTTTACTGCCTGGTCATATTTTTCTGCATCCTTGTTGTTATTTTATCTCACATGTATACAACAATTATATATTGGATTGAATACTTTACTTTATATCTTAAGTCATGTAAAACATAGGCAAGCCTTAAATAAAATATGATTAAAAGAAGTATTAATTAGTAACCAATCCCACATTCGTTAATTGTAAGTTATTCTGCTATGTTTTCGCTGACGTGTCTTAAACATTTTGAAGCCCAAAGCTTAGAAAAGGACGGTAACTCCTCTTTCAAAAAGAAAAACCAAAACTGAATCGCAAGTCTGGTCTTCAAAAAGGGAAAACAAATCATTTCAAAAAAATAAAGTGTTGTCGCCCAAAAGATGTTCAAATGGTTATCCTTCAAGTCTAAAAATCAAGGTATATCTTAGGCTTACTCTCATAGCATCTTCATCCCATTAGAACAATACGCACCTTCATGCTTTAGGAACAAGTGTTTGAACATAGTTCTCCTTTTACATATTTTTCCTAAATACAAACATCATATATACTTGTAAGCTCTTTAAGCACATATGCACTAACATCATTTTTCTAAAACCCTTCTTTAAATTCATCCTTTTTGAAACTACACTCCTCCCACATAAGAATCATGCCCTAATGTATGGTAAGCTTTAGAACACTAGTCAAGGCATAGTACAAATAATTCTAAATCTACTTTAAGTCCTATGGAGCTACCTTAGGTAAATTTTAAGGGGTGCCTAACACCTTCCCTTTAGAAGAACAAGAACCCTTATCCATAATCTCACCGGTTAGCAGACTAAAAAAGAAACATGACTTTAGTGATTAAATAGGTATCCTAGTATACTTTTAAATATTAGGTGGCGACTCTTTTTCATCAACAACAAAGAAACCACAAGTTGAATCTTGTTTTGACTAGTGCAAA
This sequence comes from Nicotiana otophora, assembly GCA_000715115.1. NCBI lineage: Eukaryota > Viridiplantae > Streptophyta > Magnoliopsida > Solanales > Solanaceae > Nicotiana > Nicotiana otophora. The sequence goes on from AWOL01S0050077.1 coordinate 123,593, forward strand.
ATAAGGTGCAACAATGTATATATGAGATAACAAGCATATATATATGCTCCATGGGTATGCATGCTCGCGGTAGATTTTAGCTTACTCTATGCCTTATTTGATTGTGTGTTCTACTTGATTTTATGTATTGATCCCTTAATTGACTACGTGAGCACAATAATCCATGGTAAAGGAATGTTGAGACTGTTGGTACCTTATTTGGAACGTGTTGAGCAAATCTTGAGACTTGTGCTATACCTGCCTACGAGGTAGATACACGTATGTTATGGACACACATCCGTACTTGTTCTTATGTTGTGCTTTGAATGGGGACGTGTACACTCTGTGATGCATATGCGATTCTTTGCATGACTACTTGAACTTGGTTTCTATAATTGATTTAGTGGTAGTCATGTCTTATACGCATTTTATTGTTATCATGTCCTTGTGCACTTTATGATGAGTTATAAGGAAATGCCTCTTGATGATAAATTATTATCTTGCATTGTTGTGATAATTGTGGCACATGTGGACATGTTGTGTGGGTTGAGTGTTGTTGTGTGGAGTATAAGGGTGGTATTTTACTGTTGATATTGCGTGGATTATTAGGGTAGAATTTTATTGTTGATGTTGTGTGGAGTATAAGGGTGGCATTTCACTATTAGTGTTGGGTGAAAATAAGAGCGGCCTTTCACTGGCGAAATAACGGTGGCGATATGCACATGCGGCGAAGTAAGAGAGGCATTTCATTGTTATGTGCATAAGGGGACATAAGGGTGGCATTGTGCGGATGTTATGTGGTAGCATGGGGGCGATTTTATAGATTATGTTTGTGTAGTGGTACGAGAATGGCATTCTTGTTTGTGCTTATGACTTCTTTATGTGTGTCACGCATTTTAACATGGTTTGTTGCGTTATTTCTAACATGTTAATATATGCTTCTATTATTATTTGATGATTTGGTTGTCGAAATGGGTTTACCTACGTGGAGTTGATATCTCATCTTTTGTTGAGTTGTTGGTAGCATATCAGATTGACATGATAGGAAAGTTGCCACCGAGCATTGCTATAGTTGATTCTTGAAAAGTTCTCTTGAACATGTTATTTGGCATTTGATACGGAATCGGATCATGTTGGGCACATATTTATAGTCATGTATGAGTATTGAGCACAAAACTTATGTGGTACATGCCTATTTGTGAGCGAGGCTTGTGCAAGTTGTATTTGTTGAACATGTCTAATTGGTAGAGTTTGTTTATTACATTATCGTAGTTGTGCACCTTTACTATTGATATTCTTTATTAAGTGATTTTCTTTTTGGAATCTTTTCTATGTATTATACATGTTATTGAGCTGCACACGTTCTAAAAAGTAAGTATCTTTTGACTTTAAAAACACTCGCCACTACTTCTTTGAGGTTAGTCAAGATATTTACTAAGTATATGGGGTCAGTTGTACTCATACTACACTTATGCACCTTGTGTGCAGATTTTGGAGAAGACGAAGCTTTACATTAGAGACATACCAGCGTATTGGATTCATGCTACCGTTTGTTCATGGTAGCTTAGTACTTCATTTTTGTTTATGTAACATTCAAACAGATATTGGATTTATTTCTAACATTAGTGTCACGACCCAAACCGATGGGCCGCTATGGGCATCCAGTACCTTATCAACTGAGTACCAACGTAATATATATTTCATATCATACTATCATAGGTAAATGAGCCGGAAAGGATGTCGTGAGATAACTAGAATAAAACATGAGGAAATTCTTGACATCGGATGACCTAACATGATGTACCGACTTATAAATATGACATACCGGCCTATAAGGCCAACACGATCCTTTATGTACTCAAAACATAGGCCGTCAAGGCCATACAAGTATCCATATACATGACATATGTCTACAAGCCTCTAAGAGTAGATCAATACTATAAACTTTGGGACAGGGCCCCACCATACTAATCAATACATGTTCAAATCATACTGACCAAATAAGCAACTCAGGAGCAAATGGAGCTCACCAACACCTTCCGTTGAACTGATAGCCTACTTGGAAGACTCTCAACCTGTCTATCGGGACCTGCGGACATGAAACACAGTGTCCCCAGGCAAAAGGGACATCAGTATAAATAATGTACCGAGTATGTAAGGAATGAAAATCAGTAAATAAAAGACATGAGAGAAACATGGTGTAAAAGACTCAACATGTAAATCTGAATAGCTCTATGAATCATTTCATATTTATAATGTCATGCATATGCGTATAAATGTCATACCAAGCATAGGTATATGCGTACATAACATCATCAAACCTCTAAGGGCATCCCATCATATCATCTCGGCCACTGTGGGTAAATCATCAACGTATACTAGCTAATCAGGTGGTGGTGCGTATATAACGTCGTACCCTTTTCCCATATCCCATATACATATAATATACGCGTATATAATGCCATCTGGTCATGGGTCAATATACGTGTATAAATGAATGAAATGCATAAAAAGTAAGTTTATAAGATTTCTCGGAATGTCATAAGATCAATATGCCTTTCGGATAAACTTTATCAACTACGTATTTTTCTGAGACCCATGAACAGAGGATATAATAATAAGACACATGGGGAATCAAGAACATAGGTACCCCTAGTATTTCTATGAATAGATTCATTTATGAAAGCTGTGTGTTTGCTCGTTTTATTTGTATGATATGGATCATACCAAAAAGAGAGAACGGATAGCCGTAACGTACCTGAGCCGATTCTCTTGACAATCCCTCTAACACATATCATTCGTGATAAACCATGTAACGGCGAGATCGAAGTGGGGAAAAATTCGTATGATATTCTTGAGAAAGATTGTACCGTGTTCTCTTAGAATTACATCTCACGCTGCTATTACATAATCTTGTATGAATTTTGTTGAAGCAAACTCACGTTGCCATTCCATATGATATAAGCATCTCTCAAGAAAATCATGTTTCTATGTAGATTAGATATAAACATTACTCTTTGTGATTTGGAGAAGTTTTTTACCTTAGTGGGTGTGGGCCCCACTTAGGTGATGACTTAGCCAAAAGTTTGCTCCAAATGTGCCACCTTGTTTTGTGATTTAAGAGTCATTATATGGGCATAGTTTGCTGCCACGTTGGGGGCTTATCAAGCCTATTCAATAATTATCCACCCATTTCCTTAATTAACTTGTTAATCCCACACTAATTCAATTACTCACATAATTAAGAATTATCTCAATTTACTTAAAATACTACTTACTTTTAATATACTTTATACACCTTACTATCATGGTCATGTGGTACCTTGTATGACACTAGTCCATAAATACTAGGTATTATAGCTCGGACCGTATTTTATCCTAAATTGACAACCTTCAACAAAACTCATTTACTTCGATTTGCTTACCCTCTCACCTTCATGAATTTACTTATCACCTGTTATCAATAGCATAAATGCTTATAACCTCAAACATAATCTCATTCCCGAGTCTACATCGATTAACTTATGACGAAACTTTAACGTATGAAAGCACAAAATGTAACACATAATACTTATAACCTAAAAATAGTCTTGTCCTTGAACTGATGTCAATTATTTTACGACGAATCCAACATACAATACTACCGGGTGTAACAATTAGTTTTTGTAAATCTTTATTGTAGGGGCTCATGACTCGTACTACTAGTCCTTTCGGTAGTTATACTGAATTATGTTGCGGTTATATATGTTGTTAACCTCTCAGATTAGTTGTAACTCATATTGTTTGGCTTACCTAGTGGGTTGGGTTAGGTGCCATCACGACATGATGGGGTTTTGAGTTGTGATAATTTGGTATCAGTGCTCTAGGTTCAGAGGTTCTACGAGTCATGAGCAAGTGTATAGTAGAGTCTTGTGGATCGGTATGATGACGTCCATACTTATCTTTGAGAAGCTACAATACATCTAGGAAACTTCTCATCTTTCTTTCCTTATCATGTGACTTTATTTCAGCTTGAAGCATGTATCTTCAACTTCCTCATATTCACTCATACATGATGTTGCACACTCGGTATCTTCTATACACTAACGGCTTTTGATGCTATGGATGGACTACGAGGGGCTATGGATGCTTGATTATCATCTCGATATGTTGTCTTGACTGAGAATGCGAACTGTTGGCAGATTTTTCAATTGTTCATATGTGGGATGAAGCGAATTCTTGTATCTAGTTGATGAGTACAGACTCAGGAGGATTTACTGCATAGTGGTTGTGACTGTAGTAGTGCCATAGAGAGATGATTGTCAGAGGCTAAGCAGGTGGGTTATCTCCTGCGAGAAGATTTGAGGTTATGTTGTTCGTATGAGGCTTCTATTCAGTGGAGTGCATATACTAGAATTTCAGGGGGGGGGGT